>JAVTVY010033609.1:0-14385 GCA_036873755.1 Hanleya hanleyi
AATATACAAGAATAAAACCAGTTTATTATTATTATTACACTTCACTCACGACTTGTGTGGATTCTTACGGGGTGTACGATTATCTGGAAGACGGCTGAAGCTTACAATATATTACTGGAGAGTGAATGCTAGCTGCTCTTATGTGAATCGTTCTATTGGTTGTTTCGAGCCTCTAGATACACAATAATTCTATGCAAGTCACTCTAACCAACGTATGAGACGACACGGAGAACGCATGTCCTTCCCCAGACGTGACAGTTTGTTGCGTGTATGTATTGTCTTGTGGTACTGTGAAAAACTGAAACTAAACCCTTTAAGACTCCTCTCGTTCATATTTGACTCCATGCGATACGTACACGAAAAAAAGGACTAAATCATCACAATCAGTGAGCAGTTTGAACAAACAACTTATCTTATTATCCGGAACTTAGATCTGGTCTCTCCCCATCCTCAAAGAACTTTTCCACGTAAGGTTATTTGCATAATCCTAGGCGCAAATTATCATGGGTAAATCCAGGATGGCGGCCAGGTGAGTAGTGTATTAAACCCTTATTCCCGCGCATTTTCTCGCGCCCAGATTTATGTGCCCCTGACGTGGCGATGACGTCGCCGCTAACGCCACTTCCGGTGACATCACTTCCGGGTCAGAGGTCACTTCCGGGCCAAAGGCCACATCCAGGTCATATGTCACTTTCGGGTCACCTCGAACGTTTCTCCATTCAAATACATTAAATATATCCTTGTGCGAGAATGTTACACGTAATTATGTATGCCGCGGCCTCGCCTTGCATTCCAAAGGAAGTTGTACGTTTTAGCAAGACTTTGAGATCTATTGAAGTGACATCAATAAAATATTATCTGATTGGACAAATTGTGTGATGGCGATTTCTGTCCGTCTGTGTGTCCGTATATCCAGACGGGCGCTCGTGTCCGGTCTATATATCTAAGAAAATCTATCTACAATCGCATTTTTTTTTGTGAATGGATAGCATGATACTACGAAAGCCGAGAGGGTTCTTCAGAGTTTTACTTTTTGACTTCTGACTTCTGACTTCCGACTTCTGACTTCTGACTTCTGACTTCCGACTTCTGACTTCAGACTTAGGATTTGTTTTCTTTTATAATGCATTACATCTTAAATTATGAAACATGGAATAACACAATACCGTTATTATGGCATCGTGTGCTTGAAAAGCTGATTGCATGTACTTTTAATAATCATATAACCATTGAAGTTTATTATTTTGATTTTGACTTCCGACTTCGACTTCTGACTTCCGACTTCTGACTTCTGACTTCTGACTTCCGACTTCTGACTTCCGACTTCCGACTTCCGACTTCTGACTTCTGACTTCTGACTTCCGACTTCTGACTTCTGACTTCTGACTTCTGACTTCTGACTTCCGACTTCCGACTTCTGACTTCTGACTTCTGACTTCCGACTTCTGACTTCTGACTTCCGACTTCTGACTTCTGACTTCTGACTTCCGACTTCCGACTTCTGGCTCCCGACTTCAGAGTTTTGGACATTCATTTACCCCTTGCAACTAATAATACCTAATTCTATCTGTGACTTTGTGCTTTGGTCTTTCTGATTATAGTATTGGCAATTTAAAAGGGAACCCCAACGTTCTAGGTCCAGTTTTAGGCCACGGTTAGAGAGACATTAGGTTTGAAGTTTAAATCTGCTAATGATGTAATTTATTGCAAATAGTATTTGGGGAAGTCATCAAATGAACTCAAGATAATGGCTAGATTATACTGGAATTGTCACAAAGCGATAAGTCTAATGTCTTTCTTTGTAATATTGCTTATTTACAGCATCATGAAAACTAGTTCTAAAAAGTTATAAGAATTTATAGAAATACGGTTCTCATGAAATATCAACAGATTATAAAGGACTTTATTTTGGAAACTGCACGGATTATGATATCTTATTAACAAATATGAAGTAACAAAGGAGTACTCGTGCGATTCATATTTATTAAAAAGTCATTTCAACTAACACACACCCTTACACAAGTTACATGTAATGGACTGCAAAGGTATCAGAATCTAAAATATTCGTATTTGTCTGTCTAATCAACTCACCAATAGCTTATTTGCATATCAAATTTTTCCCAGTTCCAGAAAGCTTCTCATCAGCCAGGAGAAATGTATATTTATATATTTATTTATAATATTTCGGAAGTAATTATGATCAGTTGAATAGAATTGTGCTATTATATTATGTAATTGAGGCGCCTTTGATTTGTGACATAAGGTATTTCGATTTACATTAGAAGTTATCGCATTCTAATAATCAGAACATAACTGCAGATAAACTTCAATGGTTATCTGATTATTAAAAGTGCATGCAATCAGTTTTTCAAGCACAAGATTTCATAATAATGGTATTCTGTCATTCCATGTTTCTTAATTTAAGATGTAATGCATTATAAATGCAAAACAATCTTAAGACTGAAGTCAGAAGTCGGAAGTCGGAAGTCAGAAGTCAGAAGTCGGAAGTCGGAAGTCAGAAGTCAGAAGTCAGAAGTCAGAAGTCGGAAGTCAGAAGTCAGAAGTCGGAAGTCGGAAGTCAGAAGTCGGAAAAAAGTAAAACTCTGAAGAACCCTCTCGGCTTTCGTATGATACCGGTGTCATTAACCCGGTAATTCTAGGTACAGAGTTACAGATGCGCACACATAATTCCCTTTCCATAATACCCTATGGCGAATGCTTTGGTCCGTGCTTGGGACCTGCAATGCCCTGTGCTTAGCCTACATTTTTGCACCCTCCTGACGGAGGGCCAATGTCTGTCTGATGTAACTCCGATAACATTTGCCCTGTTACCCGCCAGAATTTGAAATCGAAACCTGGGCGACGTCTTCGGTCAATTGAGACAACCACATGTTTGTGTATGAAGATGGGGATGGCTATCATTCCTGAGGATTATCGTTACTTGAGGCGGTCATTACCGAGGAATGTCAGTACTGGCGACTGTCATTCCTAGGACTACCATTCCTGTGGAATATCAATTCAGGGGACTATCATTCCCGGGGACAGTGAGTTCTGGGGACTGATATTCCTGAGGACACTCATTCCTGGTGATTCCATTCCTGGGGACTGTTAGTCCCGGGAACTGCCATTCCTGAAATGTTAGTCTGGGGGCTAACATTCCTGTGGACTGTCATTCCTGAGGACTGTCAATCCTGGGGGCTATCATTCCCGGACCTACCATTCCTGGGCACTGTCATTCCTGGGGAATATGACGCTTGGGGGTTATCTTTCCTGGGGTCCTGGAAACTATAATTCTTGCGGTTTGTCAATCCTGGGGACTGTCATTGCAGGGGATGTCATTCCTTGGTACTGTCCTTTCTGGGATTATAATTCCAGGGTATTTTCATTCCTGGGGGCTATCACACCTCTGGGTGTCTTTCCTGTGGACTACTATTCCTGTGGACTATAATTACAGGAGACTGTCTTTCCTGGGAATAATCATTCCTGGGGATCATCATTCCTGTGGACTATAGTTTCTGGGATTATCATTCCTGAGGACTTTCTTTCCTGTAGACTATTATTCCTACGGACTATTGCAAATCCTGTAGACTGTCATTCCAGGGGATACCATTCCCGGGGACTGTCATTCCCGAGGGTTGTCATTCCTGGGGACTATGATCCCTAGGGGAGCTTCTTGAAATTAGGAACTGAGTTCCCTGGTAGGGATGGCATATGCCGGTTATACAAATGGAATACACCATGCCCGGTTTGGTGTTCTGATCTGGATAGATTAGAGTTCCAACTGGAATGGCATAGGCCATTCCCTCATGCCGCTGCATGATATGACATAAGCCATCCTTTGTCTGCCGAGTTCCAAACGGTATGGCATGAAGTTCCTAGAAGGTCCAACATGCCACTCTGTTAGGAATGCCTTATGCTCATTCCTAGTATGCCCCAATTTCAAGAAGCTCCCTAGGGACTATCATATCTGGAGAGAGTCATTCCTGGGGATTATAATTCGAGGGGACTCATTCCTCGGAACTATCATTCCTGGGGACTGTCTTTAATTGGGCTACCATTCTTGGGGACTGTCATCACTGATTCCTGTGGACTATGATCCATGGGGATTGTCATTCCTGCGGACTATCACTCATGTGTACCGTCATTCTTGGGGACTTATTCCGGGGCTATCATTCATGGGGACTGTTATTCCTGCATGGTGCTACCATTCATGCCGTGTGGATTGTCGTTCCTGGTACTTTCGTTCCTGGGGACTGCCAGGCTTGGGAACTACCAGTCCTAGAGACTGTCATTCCTTGGGACTATCATACCTGGGGTATCATTCCTGCGGACTATGGTTCCTGTGCACTGTCAACCCTGTGGACTGTCATTCCTGGGGACTGTCATTCCTGGGAACTATCAGTTCTGAGGACTGTCATTACGAGGGCTGACAATACTGGGGACTGTCTTCCCGAGGACTGTCATTTCTTGGGCTACCATTCCCGAGGACAGTAATTCATGGGAACTACCATTCCTGGGGACTGTCATCCCTGGGGAATATGCCTCCTGGGGATTATCATTCCTGGGGAATATACTTCCTGTGAACTCATCGGGACTATAATTCCAGGGAACTTTCATTAGTGGGCATTACCATACCTTGCGGCTGTCATTCCGGGGGACTGTTATTCCTGGGGACCATTATTCCTGTGGCTTCGATTCCTGTGGGCTGTCTTTCCTGGGGACTGTCAATCCCCGGGACCATCATTCTTGGTGACTATTATTACCGATTACTGGACACTGATTCCTGTGGACAATATGATTCCTGGAGATTGTTGTTCCTGCGGACTATCGTTCCTGTGCACTCTCATTCTTGGGGATTGAATGGTCTAGGAAATCTCATTCTGGGAAATGTCAATGAGGTTGTCCTTCCTGGGGGACTGTCAACGTAGGGACTGCCTTCCTGGGGGACTGTCAACGTAGGGACTACCTTACATGGGGACTATCAGTTCGTGGGACTAAAATTACTGGGGGCCGTCAATCCTGGGGCTACCATTCCTGGTGATCCATTACCGGGGACAGAAAGTCCCGGGAACTACCATTCCTGCATGGGGAATGTCATTGCTGGGGGTTATCAATCCTGGGGACTGTAATCCCCGTGGGCACCAGAGGACCATAATTCCAGGGAACTGTCATTACTAGGGACTATGATGCCTGGCGGATGTCATTCCTGGGGATTATCATTCCTGGGGACTATAACTGCTTGGGACTGTAATTACGGGGGCTGACATTCCGGGGGCTGTCAATCCCGGGAACTCCTGGGGACTATAATTCTGGGGGACTCTCATTCGTGGGACTATCCTACCTGGAGAGTGTCATTCCTGGGGACTATCCATGAGACTGTCTTTCCTGGGGACTATCAGTCCTGGGAAGTCAATCGTGGGTCTACCATTCCTGGGGACTGTCACTCCTGGGGCTACCATTCTTGGTGACTGTCATTCTTGGGGGATTTTATTCCTGGGGACTATAATTCCAGTGGACTGTCATTCCTGAAGCTACCATTAGTGGGGAATGTCATTCATGGGCGCTATGACACATGAATATTATGAGTCCTGCGTTCTCCTTTCTGGGGAGTGTCATTCCAAGGGCTACCATTCCTGAGCACTATTTTTCTTGGGGCTATAATTCCAGGTCACTTTCTTTCCTGGGAACTATCATTCCTAAGAAATGTCTATACTGGGGCTGCCATTCGTGGGGACTGTCATTCCTGGGGATACCATTCTTGGGGATTATATTCGTAGAGACTGTAATTCCAGGGGACCGTCATTCCTGGGGACTATGAATACGGGGGGCTATCATTTCTGAGGACTGTCATTCCTGGTGTTCCATTACCGGGGACAGCAAGTCCTGGGAACTACCATTCCTGGGGAATGTCATTGCTGGGGGTTATCATTCCTGTGGACTGTAATCCCCGTGGGCACCTGAGGACCATAATTCTAGGGAACTGTCATTAATGATATCTGGCGGCTGTCATTCCTGGGGACTATAATTTCTTGGGACTGTAATTACGGGGGCTAACATTCCGGGGGACTGTCAATCCTGGGGACTCCTGGGGACTCTCATTCGTGGGGACTATCATACCTGGAGGTTGTCATTCCTGAAGACTATTATTCCTGGGGACTATCCATGCGGCTGTCTTTCCTGGGGACTATCAGTCCTGGGAAGTCAATCCTGGGTCTACCATTCCTGGGGACTGTGATTCCTGGGGCTAACATTCTTGGTGACTGTCATTCTTGGGGGATTTTATTCCTGGGGACTACAATTCCAGTGGACTGTCATTTCTGAAGCTACCATTAGCGGGGAATGTCATTTCTGGGCGCTATGGCACCTGAATTTTATGAGTCCTGTGTTCTCCTTTCTGGGGAGTTTCATTCCAATGGCTACCATTCCTGGGCACTATTTTTCCCGGGGGCTATAATTCCAGGTCACTTTCTTTCCTGGGGACTATCATTCTTAAGAAATGTCTATACTGGGGCTGCCATTCGTGGGGACTGTCATTCCTGGGTCTACCATTCCTGGGGACTGTCATTCCTGGGACTACCATTCTTGGTGACTGTCATTCTTGGGGATTTTTTTTTCATGAGGACTATAATTCCAGTGGACTGTCATTCCTGAGGACAGTCATTCCTGAAGCTACCATTACTGGGGAATGCCAGCACTTGGAACTACCACTCCTGGGGACTGTCATTCCTGGGCGCATAACTTCTGAATATTATGAGTCCTGTGGTCTCATTTCTGGGGACTGTTATTCCAAGGGCTACCATTCCTGGAGACTATTTTTCCTGGGGGCTATAATTCCAGGTCACTTTCTTTCCTGGGGACTATCATTCCTGAGAACTGTCTATACTGGGGTTGCCATCCGTGGGGACTGTCATTCCTGGGGACACCATTCTTGGGGACTGTCCTTCTTGAGGACGTTATTCCTAGCTCTAGACTATAATTCCAGGGGACCGTCATTCCTGGGGACTATGCATACTGCGGCTATCATTTCTGAGGACTGTCATTCCTGGGGACTATCATTACTGGGGACTGACATTCCTGGGGACTATGATTCCTGGGGACCATCATACTGGACAAATCCATTCCTGGGCCGGGACTATTATTCCCAGGGACTAAAATTCGAAGGGACTGTCATTCCTGGGTAATATCATTCCTGAGGATTATGTATTCTGGGGACTCTCATTCCTGGGGGGTAACATGCATGTGGTCTGTCATTCCTTCGGGTTGTCAATACGGGCGACTATCGTTCTTGGGGTTTATCATTACCGATTGACTGATTCCTGTGGACTATGATTCCTGGGGACTGACATTCCTGGGGTGTAAATCATGTGGACTATGATTTCTGGGATGGAGCGAAAGAACTTAAATATCATTCCTGGTGACTCTTACTTCCTGGGGACATTAATTTCTTGGGATATTGACACAAGGCTCATTAGTTGGGACTATCATTCCTGAGGGCTATAATTCCTTGAGCCTGTCATTCTCGATGATCGTCATCTCTGGGATGGTGGAATATTGAAACAAGGCTTTCATGTAACCGTGCATTTTATTCACGAGAGAACTGTTATGTCCAAAATCCGCATTCGTATTTGAACAAATACAACATTTTAACACAGCCGTCCCCAGACGGACACACGATAATCTCCGTCTCACGGTGGACAAAAAGCGTCTGGCGAAGGACAGCTCCATCCTAAGCCCTATCATGCCACCATACCCTTTCCCTGGATGATTCCCCGTGGTTTAGGTGTAAAGTCCGTGTTCCATTTTTTATATGTTCAAACCCAATCTTAAATTTACATACAGCCACTAAGCCACCCTGTCTCTCTCTGCAGGCCCCGATTAGACTGTATTACTGTCAGTTAATTTAGGTATTAACAGACAGTGATAGTGTACCAGAACTCCGCCAGCGATTGGTCGTTCGATCCGCGCCATTTTGAATGGAGACCAGCTTTCTCATTGGCTCGCTATTTTTAGGATGAAAGGGCTTCCCTCAAACAGCAATCATGGCGACCGACGATATCAGGACGAATGTGATGTTGAAGCGAGCTCTTGCTCAAACACTTCAGTTATACGTAACTCGACGTATTTGAATAATGAATTCTCCAAGTTCTTCTTTTTCCCTGCCTCTGATTGTATTAAAAAAAACTTGACATTTTTATTCCCACAGCAAATGCACACATTCTTTTACCGAACTTTCAGGAGTTGTTCGGCCGGATTCAAACTGAACCGTGCGTTGGTTGGTTTTCCCTATACGTCATAGCAACGTAGTAAAGGTCAACTTCCGCTATTGGTGGCGGGGATGGTAATGGAGCCTGTGAAATGGAGCATGCGCTGTGGGGAGGTTGGGAGTTGCCATCTCTGATCTCCGCCATGCTGGATCCCCGAAACCACGTGTGTCCGGTCCCGTGACGTAAGCATGGCCTCGTTCTCGATCTCAAAATCTGCCGTCAAACACGTACCTTGGATTAGCCAAATCGATATTAGCCCCTCTAGACCTGGTTGATAGGGGTTTTCTCTGTTATAGAGGTAAAGTCCGTGTTTCACTTTTTATATGCTCAAACCCAATCCTAATTTTTCATACACCGACTAACCTATGCTTCCTCTGTCGGCAGTCCCCGATCCGCTGGGAAGCGATATTAGCCCATCTAGACCTGGTTGATAAGAGACCAGAAGACTATACTTTGAAGTCATGTGGCTCTGTCAGTATGTCGGCACCTCTTCCCACTCCCCTCATATGCGTTTTAATTTCCTATTTTAGGGGTCAAGTCCGTGTTTCCGGATTTTATATTTTCAAGCCCAATCCTAATTCTACATACACCCACCCATGACTTGATCGCCCTGAAGAAGCGCTTCACTTTGACACCTCCCACGACCCAATCAAACCAATATATAGGGGCCCACCTCGACCCCCAAACTTCCATTCCCATGGCACTTTTCCAACTGAGCATGCGCAGAATGACGCCAGTTCCACGTCAACCCCATCCAGTCCAATGCTTCCTCACGAGTGCTTCACACTAATACCACACTCAACCCAATCGGACCACTAGGGGCCCACCTAGGCCCTAAAACGTCCACCCCAGCGTTACTTGCCCAATGCGCAGTGACTTTTTCTAAAAATTTCATCACTTGGCTTCGAGACCATCGTGTTCTACGTGGTGAGTCAAGAAAAACAAGATGCCACACCCCATACCGCAAATGTCCATGAGTGGGTTTCTCATTAGGTTAAACATTGCAGACCGCAAATGTCCATGCGTGGGTTCCCGATTTAGCCTACACCATTGCCGTATAGTGATCTGCCCTCTGGTAGATATATTAGGATATTTTCAACCTTGCATAGTATGGGCAGACTCCTGGTGTAGTGGATAGCGTGTCCGCTTCTGGAGGGACCCTTTCCCTTCTCTGGCTGTATGGCTATGTGGAGAAACTGAGGGTACCCCACTTGCCATTTATGCTGGGCATAGTGTTGGCGATATTGTCGGAGACCCTGTTTGATGACGTGCATTCCATTGATGCTCTGGAAGGGCGGATAAAGGCTTATTGACCATTTTATTCCGGAGAAGGCCGGACATTGCCGGAGATGACCGGACATTGCCGAAGATTCTTAGACATTGCCGGCAATTCCCGAAGATTAAGACGCAGCGACCACCCGCGTATTTGAAGTCTCGGGACTAGTTTCTGTGAGCGGAAGCGAAAGCGACCGCATCACTGCCGGACCACATCAGCGCGGAAGAATACATTCCCTGGGTCACTTCTAGTCACGTGACCGGAGGTGCACTCAATGACCTTTACCAGAACTATAGTGACCTATAGAGGTCAAAGATCAAATACGAGGTCAAATGCCGTTATACTACTACTACTTTCCAGAGAGAAGCGGTCAACAGTTTTCAATGATACCGACAAGACATGTATTTCCAAAATTTTAAATCCGTATCGCTAATCAGCATTCTTAGTCCATATGATTTTCGTTGTAAAGACGTTATCCAGAGTATGATGTATCTCATTCACGCTTCGATTGTGTGTGTTCATATAAACACTATGAGAATCTTGTAATATAAGGGTTCATACGGATCCTTGTTCCGGGTTGAGCGGAATTAGGCACAAGTTATGAAATGTAACGCCATAGATGTTGCACGTTACGCTCGTATTTTGCTATCAGCATGCGATGTGTATCGCCAAATTTGAGTGGAGGTGCTTTTTGGTATAGCCCTGTTTTATAAGTTTCTGTAATAATGAGTTTCTGCAATAATGTTTTGGGATGTTGATTAAAATCGTCACATTTAACAAAAGATCTTGCAAATGCTACTAGGCGAGATATGTATACGCCATATGAAGGTCTCACAGGAATATTACTGTCCAGATAGGAATACGATGTCGAAATTTTACTGACTTCTTTTGTCGTAGAGTCGACAAGAGAGAAGGCCCTCTTTCATTAAAATCGAGTAAAGGTGGATATATAGCCTTCACTGCGTCATCTAGATAGTGATTATCAACCGCGAGAAGATCGTCTATATAACGTTCGGTGAATAAGAAGGAACGGGTTTTGATAGGGTCGGTCCTTGAATGCAGGTACATATAGTCGTATTCATAAGAAAACAGATATAGGTAGGGCATAATGAGTGCACATTTAGTACCCATTGGAGTTCATATTTGCTGTTGCTATATTGTTTTGCCAAATTTCACATAGATATTAATAATGAGAAATTCAAACAACTCTATAAACTAAGAACCATTCCATGAATGATATCCCTTGTATGTATAGTAGAGCTAAATACTGTTTTATGACTTCTGACATTAATTTTTCGGCGATCAGTTTTCTTGAACACCACTACTATTAATGAGCTAAGACTTTCAATAAGGTCATGATGAGGGATTGTAATAAAGAGCACAAGTGAAGAACTATAATGAAACGTTTTGCTGCCACCATCCCCGCTAAATCCAGGGGTATCAGTAGTATACAGCGCGCAAGATAAGTAATATTTCACCCGGATGTAGAGGTCATAGAGGTCAATTGTGAAATATTGACCAATCAAATGCGAGAATGTAGTTTGACTGCGCTTGGTGGTGACGTCATAATTGTGGATGTGCGCGTGAGGGACTGTGGGAGGTGGGACAAGATGGCGGCTGGTTTTAGTGTCGTGTGGGAGGTGGGACAAGATGGCGGCCGGTTTTAGTGTCGTGTGGGAGGTGGGACAAGATGGCGGCCTGTTTTAGTGTCGTGTGGGAGGTGGGACAAGATTGCGGTTGGTTTTAGTGTGTTGTGTGGGAGGTGGGACAAGATGGCGGGCCGTATTTGTGTGTTTTTGTGTGTTGTGTGGGAGGTGGGACAAGATGGCGGCCGGTTTTAGTGTCGTGTGGGAGGTGGGACAAGATGGCGGCGAGTTTTAGTGTCGTGTGGGAGGTGGGACAAGATGGCGGCCTGTTTTAGTGTCGTGTGGGAGGTGGGACAAGATGGCGGTCCGTTTTAGTGTGTTGTGTGGGAGGTGGGACAAGATGGCGGCCCGTATTTGTGTGTTGTGTGGGAGGTGAGACAAGATGGCGGCCTGTTTTAGTGTGTTGTGTGGGAGGTGGGATAAGATGGCGGCCGGTTTTAGTGTGTGGGAGGTGGACGGCATGTTCGGGCATGTTCGGGCAAAAAAAAAGTTCCGGCAAAAAAAAAAAAAAAAAAAAATGTATTCATGCGCGGTGATGCGGTTTGGCCGTGGTTTTGGCGGTGATTCGGTCTCGGGAAAAGCTTCCGCGGAGAAAAAGTAGTCCCTAGATAAAATGGTCCGATGGGGTCGAGTGAGGTATCAAAGTGAAGGTTAGGTGAAGGAGCATCTAATGGGCTGGGTGTGGGGTTGAAATATCGTCATTCTGCGCATGCGCGGCGGCCGAAGGGTATGAAAATAACCTTTTTGGAGCTAGGGGAGCCCCTAAGGGTCCGATGGGGTCGAGTGAGGTATCAAATTGAAGGTTAGGTGAAGGGGCATCTGATGGGCTGGGCGCGGGGTTGAACTATAGCATGCGCGGAGGCCAAAGGGTATGAAAATAGCCTTTTTGGAGCTAGGAGATTGACTACTGGTCCAGTGGGGTCGAGTGAGGTATCGATGTGAAGCATCCGTGAAGCGGCATCTGATGGGCTGGGTGTGGGGTTGAAATATCGGCATTCTGCGCATGCGCGGTGGCCCAAGGGTATGGAAATAGCGGTTTTGGAGCTAGGGGAGTCCCTAATGGGCCAATGGAGTCGTATGAGGTATCAAAGTGAAGCATTCGTGAAGGGCATCTGATGGACTGGGCGTGGGGTTGAAATATCGGCATTCTGCGCATGCGTGGTGACCCAAGGGTATGGAAATAGACGTTTTGGAGCTAGGGGAGCCCCTAATGGTCCAATGGGGTCGAGTGAGGTATCAAAGTGAAGCATTCGTGAAGGGGCATCTGATGGGCTGGATATGGGGCTGAACTATCGGCATTCTGCGCATGCGCGGTGGCCCAAGGGTATGAAAATAGCCGTGTTGGGAGCTAGGGGGGCCCCTAATGGACCAATGGGGTCGAGTGAGGTATCAAAGTGAAGCTTATGTGAAGGGGCATCTGATGGGCTGGGTGTGGGGTTGAACTATCGGCATTCTGCGCATGCGCGGTGGCCCAAGTGTATGAAAATAGCCGTGTTGGGATGTAGGGGAGCCCCTAATGGACCAATGGGGTCGAGTGAGGTATCTAAGTGAAGCATTCGTGAAGGGGCATCTGATGGGTTGGGTGTGCGGTAGGAATATCATTCTGCGCATGCGCAGATGCAATACGGAGGTCTCGTCCAATCAGAAGCGAGTATTTCAAATCCGTCCCAGAGCTCTCGTCCAATCAGAAGCGAGTATTTTGACCCGGTGCATTATGGGACATATCCAAGATGGCGGCACGTATGTTCAAGATGGCGGCACATCCGGTGTCGAAAACTGGCCATTTTGTCGGATGTGGTCACTTAGTGTCGAAAACTGGACCCTGTATGACGTCACTTCCGGTTTTTCACTAAAAACTACATCCAAACATAGAAGAGTTCCTAATGTTTCCTCTTAGACGTCCGTATGTTCAATCGCCGGTGGGTTTTCCCGCCCCGCCCCAGCGCCCCGCAGCGCGAGCGCGCGCGCGAGTTCTCCGGAAGTGCGCGTCATCCCCGGCAGTGTGCGCGCGGACGCGGGTCAAAAGGTCAAAGGGTCACCTCCAGGTCAGACGGTCCAATGTCCAATGAGACAATGTTGCGGCATCGCTATAGTCAGAGCTTGAGCACAATAAAAAATTTTAGATTCTAGGGGGATTCTAGATGAACCTGGGAAAGATGGGCAGTTCCATTTGGACCAATCAGCGGTCGAGAAAAAGAGCCAATCAGCGGTCGAGAAAAAGAACCAATCAGCGATCGAACAATCAGCCAATGGAATTGGGGTATTCACGGTGTGCTTTCGCGGACGTCCGCGCCTACATCTGGGTTCTTGTACACCCGGGTAATGTTTTTCTGGACATGGATGGGTTACCTTTGGCTCCATTCTAGGCCACTGATTGACTAATACGGTGTTCAAAACCACTTTCATGCATTATGCTCATAGAACTTATAGTCATAATCTATACGTGTTGGACGAGTCTCTTCACTCACCGTATACACGTACCTCAATGAAATACCCGCTCCAAACCTAGACCAAAGACACGTACTTGGTCTGTAGGCTGATTTCATTGGCTCTCTATTTTTTACTATAGTGCTCTTGCCTTCTAAACTTGATGGGTTACATTTTGACCCCAATCCTACACCACTGATTTCAGTTTGACTGAATCTCCACATTGGGCATTGATGCATTAGGAATAAAACACACAAGACAGGGTTTTTTGGTGAGATCTCTTTTTTTTTATTCAGTGAACAACAACAACGTGAGAACAACCACGTGAAAACTCAAGCCCAGAACAAGGGGCTTGTCATTAACTGAAGCCCAGAACAAGGGGCTTGTCATTAACTGAAGCCCAGAACAAGGGGCTTGTCATTAACTGAAGCCCAAGAACAAGGGGCTTGTCATTAACTTAAGCCCAGAACGGGGCTTGTACATTGAAATGATGGACGGCCCAGTCATAGACGAGTACATCGCGGTCCTCGGCCTGGGAGTACTCGTCAAACATCTGTACGATAGTAGATAAGGGTCTTCCCCGGCATCGATGGTACAGGTAAAACAAGCAATATTGTCCACACACGCCACTGGTCAGGCTTTGCAACGTTTGACTGTTCCAACACCACGTCTCTGTGCCTTGATCCATGAAGTCTGTTAAATCGGGATGGAGGGGTGGCAGACCGTACAGGTCAAAGTATTCCCCCTGCTCTTCTGTCAAGTACACGGCCAC
>JAVTVY010033610.1:0-14586 GCA_036873755.1 Hanleya hanleyi
AATATGATCTGGAGACGCTTTTTTTTCTCCATGCCGTGGAACCAAGTCTTGTCTATTCCCCGTTTGAATTGCAAAGAAAAGCAAACAATTTTGACCCACAGCACGTGGTATGGTCACATCTATAACACCCATATATGCCAATATGAGCTTTTTGTTGAAAGAAAAATGGTCGATTTCTGAACCCGATTCCACCACATACAAATATGATCTGGCGACGCTTTTTTTTCTCCATGCCGTAGAACCAAGTCTTGTCTATTCCCCGTTTGAATTGCAAAGAAAAGCAAACAATTTTCACCCCACAGAACGTGGTATGGTCTCTTCTATAACACCCATATATGGCAATATGAGCTTTTTATTGAAACAAAAAATGGTCGATTTCTGAACCCGATTCCAGCACATACAAATATGATCTGGCGACGCTTTTTTTTCTATATGCCGTAGCACCAAGTCTTGTCTATTCCCCGTTTGAATTGCAAAGAAAAGCAAACAATTTTCACCCCACAGCACGTGGTATGGTCTCTTCTATAACACCCATATATGGCAATATGAGCTTTTTATTGAAACAAAAAATGGTCGATTTCTGAACCCGATTCCGCCACATACAAATATGATCTGGCGACGCTTTTTTTTCTCCGTGCCGTAGAACCAAGTCTTGTCTATTCCCCGTTTGAATTGCAAAGAAAAGCAAACAATTTTCACCCCACAGCACGTGGTATGGTCTCTTCTATAACACCCATATATGGCAATATGAGCTTTTTATTGAAACAAAAAATGGTCGATTTCTGAACCCGATTCCACCACATACAAATATGATCTGGAGACGCTTTTTTTTCTCCATGCCGTAGAACCAAGTCTTGTCTATTCCCCGTTTGAATTGCAAAGAAAAGCAAACAATTTTCACCCCACAGCACGTGGTATGGTTTCTACTATAACACCAATATCCCAGATACCAATATGAGCTTTTTCTTGAAACTGGTGGTCGATTTCTGAACATGATTTCTGCACATACAAATATGATATGGAGGCGTTTTTTTTCTCCATGCCGTACAACCACGTCTTCACCGCACACCACCCCACAGCACGTGATATGGTTTCTCCTATAACACCAATATCACAGATGCCAATATGAGCTTTTTCTCGAAACTTGTGGTCGATTTCTGAACCCGATTTCTGCACATACAAATATGATCTGGAGACTCCTTTTATTATCCATGCCGTAGAACTGTCTATTCCCCGTTTGAATTTCAAAGAATATCAAACCATTTTCACCCCACAGCACGTGATATGGTTTCTACCATAACACCAATATCCCAGTTACAAATATGACCTTTTTCTTGAAACTGGTGGTCGATTTCTGGAGCCTTATTCACAAACGCCACTTAAGTTACGGGCCTCTTAGTGATTTGCGGGGACGTTAAGAGCGATTTGCGAGAATGTTACGTGTGCACTAAGCGGTATTCACAAAACCACACTTAAATGCCTCTTAAAATTACGAACCGACGGTGGTGTAAATAAGTTAATATATTCCTATCATGAAACCTGAGAACAGCCTTCGTTACCACGAAAAATGTTATCAAACGCATGAAAATTGGTTTGCGTTCTATTTTCTTTATGCTTTTGCGATTGTGGGAAGAATTTGGTATGGTGGCCAAATATCCGCCATTTAGTGTTTTCGTGTTGTGCTTTCGTGGTGCTGAGATGTCGTGTCGACATGTCGTCATATCGCATTGTCATGCGTTTTTGTGTTGTCATGTTATGTCGGAATTAATTTGTGTTGTACGAAAACACGACAAAACGGCATGTCGACAAGACAACTCAGCTGTACGCAATGTAATTAAGACATGATGACACGACATTCTAGTAGAATACGACTGAGAACACGACAGCGCGACGGTACAACATGGTAGAAACTAGCCACCATAATTTGGTAAATATAGAGCGCGGCATGCTCTCTCGCGGTAGCTTTTGAATGGGAGACGTTACCTCAAATTCTAACTGTACCCTTATATACGACTGGTCACTCCAGCAACTCGCCTTTCGTGTTTAGCTTCGTGAAGGATCATGGCAACAGAGAAGAAAAGGAAGGCAAATTTTACCGAAAACGAGATTAAAATTCTTGTAATTCAGTGATACCGTCACAAATTCCAAGAAAAACGCCACGTGGAAAGATATCGCGATTCGGGTTAATTCGGCATCACCATGTGTACGGAGTGTAGACGACATAAAGAAGAAATGGGAAGACGTGAAGTCCAAGACGAAAAAACGGGCAACGCTGGTCAGAAAAGATAACAACAAAACTGGTGGAGGTCCTCAGTCTGTGCCCGATCTTACAGAGACAGAGTTAAAAGTCGCCTGGATGTATGGCATACAGGGTGGGATTGATACTGGAGATTCATCAACGCTTCCTTCGACTTCAACCCTGAATACGGTGAGTTCAACAATTATATCCAAAATGGTTATCCATAAATTACCGCATCAATATTCCTCATAAAATATGGCATAGGACTCACTCAGCATAACAAAGCATGTAGCATTTCAGTTCGGATTTCAAATACATAACTCGGTCTTATTTCAGTTTCATACCTCCATTTTTTGTGGAAATTTATGCTACATTGATTAACCGCATCTGCGTTCTATATAGCATGAACGCAAATAAGCCATCGAGTTAATTGTTGTTATAAATGATGCGTATTTAGCTAAAAATTAAAAATTACTCTGCAGTTACAAGATGACGCAACGACTGATACCGGACACGCTGACGATGCGGGTGCAGGGAGTGAAGGAGGTACCTCATCAAATTCTAGAAGGGACCCATCTCCAGAAGCTGCTACTTCCAGGAAGAAAAGTCGACTTGAGAGAAACATTGGTGACAAGAAGAAGACGCTGCAGCAGAAGTTATATGCAGTTGAAAGAGGAACGGTTGCAAATTGAGAAATCCAGGCTGAGGATTGAGCAGAGAAGACTAGAGGTGGAGGGGAAAAGACTGGAGCTGGAAGAAAAGACCCATCGACACGATCAGTAACCTAAATAAAGCAGAATAATGAAAGAATATCGATCTGGTTGCTCTCTTACTTTATTCCTCCCAACCTATATAGTCTATGTAGCAAATTGTGTTATTGTTTGACATTAGCAAGTGCCGCATCTTATAAGGATGACAGACCCGATCCGAATGCAGTTTGGAAATAGGTACAAAATCGACAAAAGGGCTAAATTTTTTCTCAAAGTTAAATATTCATGAAAATTTTCAAAAAGCAAACGGTGAAAAATTATTTCAAAGAATTACAGCTTGTAAACTGGACTCGTCATAACAGAAAAAGTTCTTCAAACGGCAAAGCATGAATGGAGCATGAATGGAGCTGATGCATGGCTGAATTTACAGACATACGATATTCCACGGATCAATAACAGGTCAAACAACAAATCGATTTATAAGACGAGTTTGGGCTTGTTGTGCCTCTTGATACCGCACTCTATTTCGCACCACATCATTGACCAATGGAGGGTTGATGTCGTTGTCTGGGTCATCGTCGTTGTTTTCGGGGGCGTCGGGTGGAATTGACACATTGCCGTCTTGACATATGTTGTGCAAAACCGCAGTAGCAATCACTACCTTGGTGCACTTTGTTGGTGACAATGTGAGAGCTCCGCCTGGAATTAATGAAAGGTACACTTACTATCATTCTCGTATCCTTGAAAATTTTCCATTGCCGTCATATATGAGAATATATTCTGGGAGTAATGGTGATAAATTTATGCAAACAAAGACATCTAGATTATTGACCTGATTTTACGAAGTCGACAGTAGTAGATCTTCGAATGTCGCATCTGAATGATATATTGCGATATCACGCGCAATTGCATATCAATGGCACAACATCAAAACTGTGTCTACTTGACATATTTATGTAGACAGAGCCAGTGCATCTTCCACAATCCAAATGCGCACTCGATTATCATCGGGTACGCCTGTGGCTCCGGCTGTACGCCGTGTCAGTGGATTGGCAACGGGTGTCATCAGCCATGGCTGTAAGGCCATATGCGCTGTCGACCAGAAAATGACCGTTGCCACCATTTCCAGCTTCAAGCTCGCCATTTAGATGACTGTTCCTCCAAATAAATGCATCATGGGCAGAGCCCGGCCACCTTGCTACAACAGTCATGACATTAAGGGCGTGGAAATTTTTCCTGCAAACGAAGGCACCTTCGTCGTCATTTGGACATTTAATAGGAATCAATGTTCCGTCTACACAACCCAAGACATTGCTTCATCTCCTGTTGTACTTCAGCTCTTCGTGGAAAGCGAATGATGTCGGTGGCATGCCTACACAAGGCACTCGACACACTTGCGACTATTCGCGACACAGAGGGTTGGCATTCGCGAGTTGCCCGTTGCATAATAGCGCAGCGTACACAGCACTTGAACACTAGCTGGATCTCCTGGTGGGGTGTGTTATTTCACCATTAATCAGATCGATGACTTCCATAATCAAATTTCGTGGAATTCTATACCGCTGGATTAATTCAGAATCTCTATATATATCTAAAGGGTTTGTCCTATCCCTAAATACCCTTTCACGACGGAAATTTCGGTCGTTCAACATCCCTTGCAGTAGCAGAAACGCCATGTCGAAACCCGTCTAACTAGTAATGTCATCCCCTCTTACCGCTAAGAGAGGTTTAAGGGAGCTCTAGAGCTCCCGTAACATAAGATACGATTTAAGAGGATGTTACGTGTTCACTTAACTTAATAGCCGTTCGTGAATACCACCACTTTCACAAAGTTAATACGTGAATACGGCCCCCTGAACCCGATTTCTGCACATACAAATATGATATGAGAGGGTTTTTTTTCTCCATGCCGTACAACCACGTCTTGTCTATTCCCCGTTTGAATTTCAAAGAAAAGCAAACCATTTTCACCCCACAGCACGTGATATGGTTTCTACTATAACACCAATATTCCAGATACCAATATGAGCTTTTTCTTGAAACTTGTGGTGGATTTCTGAACCGATTTCTGCACATAGAAATATGATATGGAGACGTTTTTTTTCTCCATGTGTTTCTCCTATAACACCAATATCCCAGATGGCAATATGAGCTTTTTCTCGAAACTTGTGGTCGATTTCTGAACCCGATTTCTGCACATACAAATATGATCTGGAGACTCCTTTTATTATCCATGCCGTAGAACCAAGTCCTGTCTATTCCCCGTTTGAATTTCAAAGAATATCAAACCATTTTCACCCCACAGCACGTGATATGGTTTCTACTATAACACCAATATTCCACCCTCCAGCTCGCCATCCTGGTATAGGTACCGAACGCCACTTTGAGACCGATGGGGCGACCAGCAACAACAGAAGAAGGCTTTTGTGTCACAGCCACAACCTTGATGGCATCCTTAGGCTTCTTACCGGTGAGGCGGCATTCCAAGTCGTTGAATGTAGTCGTTGAATGTCAGTTCGTACTCCAGACGATCACCAAGCGCACTTTGGTAGAAAGGCATGTGGCTGTCCAGCAACTCGAAGTCCAGCGGGACAAAGAAGCGGTTGCCGTTTGCCCGCGCTATGGCTTTATCTGTTTTCTTGTTTTCTTGATTACTCGAGGTTTGAAGTCACGACTGACGGGAAGCTGCGCCTTGTGGCTTTCCCCAACTTGGACTTAATTAACCTTCGTACAGGCCGACCTCTCTCTCCCTGTCCACGGTAGCTGGGAAGCGTGGCGGTATCAACGCGATTCGGGATGAACTAGGGTTTACAGACTGGCGCCGTAAGGCATCGGAAAAGCTGCCCCCTCAGGCTGTGGTAGCTCTACAGACAGCGAGCGAAGAACTTGGTGGGGCTGCACCGGCGGTCGAAAGCGTTGAACTCCAGGACCTCGACGGAAGAGCCAAGGTAGCCACAGACGCTGTTCAGAAAATGGAAACGGCCTTCACGGACGCGCAAATCGATGAAGTCCTCGGCACCATGCGCGGGCTTGACCATCCATTCGGGGTGAGCTCACCAACAACCGCATTGCTCTCGAGGAAGGAAAACTCAAGGGAACTGAGGCAGATGACGCAGACTCTCGAAGGCGCGTCGCGGAGCGTGTTCGAGAACTAAAGGATGAGCGGGCCGCCCCGCCTTGAGGCTGCAACTGCCATTCGGGAGGCTCTTCGCTCACAGATTAACCGAATCCGTGAGACGATAAACCGCTAGTGCTTCCTTTGACGGGCGGGGGCACCCCGATCCCAACACCGACTCCTTCCAAGCCAGTCGTTCCGAGAGCCCTAGAAGCTCTCAATATCGTTGATATACGTCTATCAAACTGGAGAGCCATAACATTTATCAATATCGTTGATATAAAACCATTGACCTCACATTCAGTAATCAAATCCCACATTGAGTAGTCAAACGTCGTCAAGCATAGATCTCACATTCAGTAATCAAACATAATCATTGATAGCAAACTGGAGAGCTCTAACATCTCTCAATATCGTTAGATCTCAGAATCACTAGTGAAACGTCGTCTATCAAAGTGGAGAGCCCTACATCTCTCAACATCTTTAATACAAACCATAGATCTCACATTCAGTAGTCAAACATCGTCTATCAACCTGGTGAGCCCTAACATCTCTCAACATCTTTAATACACATCATCGATCTATCAAATTGGAGAGCCCTAAATCTATCAAATTCGTTGATACACGGCATAGATTCTACATTCAGTAGTCAAACGTCGTCTATCAAACTGGAGAGCTATCGTTGATACAAACCATAGATCTCACATTCAGTAGCCAAACATCGTCTATCAACCTGGTATCTTTAATACACACCATCGATCACACATTCAGCATCAATATCGTAGATCCCACATTCAGCAGTCAAACATCGTCTATCTCGTTGATATCTACAAACGTTGAGCCCTAACATCTCCCAATGTCATTGATACAAACCATCATCTCACATTCAGTAGTCAGTATCGTTGATATAAACCATAGATCCCACATTCAGTAGTCAAACATCGTCTATCAAACTACCCTAACCCCTAACCCTAACTAGTCATAGACGACGTTTGATATCTCTCAATATCATAGATCATAGATCCCACTAACATCTCTTCAATATCTGTATTATAATCATATATCCCACATTCAGTAGTCAAACATCGTCTATCAAATTGGAGAGTCCTAACATCTCCCAATATCGTTGATAGGGTTAAGGTTAGGGTAGAATTTCAGGGCTAGGTCCTTATGCAGCATCATGTGGTCTTTATGTTACAGTAATGTTGCATAAAGACCACTTCAAATTCTACCATTCCATATGTGGTCTTCTTGCTACTTGCTACTATGTGGTCTTTTTGTCTTCAGGGTTAGCTTTGTTAAATATTTATAGGTTTAGTTGGAAAAAAAAACTGTGTGTACAAGTTTGTTCGTGCATTAAATTACAGTAATAATTTTCCTAAACCGTTAACACATATTGATTATGGTTCGGTTAGAAATTTTATGTGGTCCTTTTTGCACATGCTACAGAAAGACCACATTTACTTCCTAGATGGTTATCGCCATAGCAACGGTCACGCATGACTTATCGCCATAGCAACGGTCACACATGAGTTATTGCCATGCAACGGTCACGCATGAGTTATCTTCATAGCAACGGTCACGCCTGTTATCGCCATAGCAACGGTCACGAATATCGCCATAGCAACGGTCCCGAATGAGTATCGCCATAGCAACTGTCACGCATGAGTTATCGCCATAGCAACGGTCACGCATGTATCGCCATAGCAACGGTGACGAATGAGTTATCGCCATAGCAACGTCACGCTTGAGCTATCGCCATAGCAACTGTCAAGCATGAGTTATCGCCATAGCAACGGTCACGCCTGAGTTATCGCCATACCAACGGTCACGCATGAGTTATCGCCATAGCAACGGTCACGCATGAGTTATCGCCATAGCAACGGTCACGAATGAGTTATCGCCATAGCAACGGTCAGGCATGAGTTATCGCCATAGCAACGGTCACGCATGAGTATCGCCATAGCAACGGTCACGAATGAGTTATCGCCATAGCAACGTCACGCACGAGTTATCGCCATAGCAACGGTCACGCATGAGTTATTGCCATAGCAACGGTAACGCATGAGTTATCGCCATAGGAACGGTCACGAATGAGTTATCGCCATAGCAACGGTCACGAATGAGTTATCGCCATTGTACCGTCAGCATGAGTTATCGCCATAGCAACGGTCACGAATGAGTTATCGGCATAGCAACGGTCACTCATACTTATCGCCATAGCAACGGTCACGCATGAGTTATCTTCATAGCAACGGTCACGCCTGTGTCATCGCCATAGCAACGGTCTCGCATGAGTTATAGCCATAGCAACGGTCACAAATATCGCCATAGCAACTGTCCCGAATGAGTATCGCCATAGCAACTGTCACGCATGAGTTATCGCCATAGCAACGGGCACGCATGAGTATCGCCATAGCAACGGTCGCGAATGACTTATCGCATAGCAACGTCACGCATGAGTTATCGCCATAGCAACGGTCACGAATGAGTTATCGCCATAGCAACGGTCACGCCTGAGTTATCGCCATAGCAACGGTCACGAATGAGTTATCGCCATAGTAACGGCACGCATGAGTTATCGCCATAGCAACGGACACGAATGAGTTATCGCCATAGCAAGTCACGCATGAGTTATCGCCATAGCAACGGTCACGCATGAGTTATCGCCATAGCAACGGTCACGAATATTGCCATAGCAACGGTCCCGAATGAGTATCGCCATAGCAACGGTCACGCATGAGTTATCGTCATAGCAACGGTCACGCACGCATGAGTTATCGCCATAGCAACGGTCACGCATGCATATCGCCATAGCAACGGTGACGAATGAGTTATCGTCATAGCAACGTCACGCTTGAGCTATCGCCATAGCAACTGTCACGATGAGTTATCGCCATAGCAACGGTCACGAATGAGTTATCGCCATAGCAACGGTCACGCATGAGTTATTGCCATCGCAACGGTCACGAGTGAGTTCTCGCCATAGCAACGGCATGCATGAGTTATCGCATAGCAACGGTCACGCATAAATTATCACGCATTGTCACGCATTATTATATAACGAATGAGTTATCGCCATAGCAACAGTTACGCATGAGTTATCGCCATAGCAACGGTCACGAATGAGTTATCGCCATAGCAACGGTCACGACTGAGTTATAGCCATATCAACGGTAACGCATGAGTTCACGAATGAGTTATCGCCATAGCAACGGTCACGCATGAGTTATCGCCATAGCAACGGTCACGAATGAGTTATCGCCCTAGCAACGGTCACGCCTGAGTTATAGCCATAGCAACGGCACGCATGAGTATCGCCATAGCAACGGTCACGAATGAGTTATCGCCATAGCAACGTCACGCACGAGTTATCGCCATAGCAACGGTCACGCATGAGTTATTGCCATAGCAACGGTAACGCATGAGTTATCGCCATAGGAACGGTCACGAATGAGTTATCGCCATAGCAACGGTACGAATGAGTTATCGCCATTGTACCGTCAGCACGAGTTATCGCCATAGCAACGGTCACGAATGAGTTATCGGCATAGCAACGGTCACGCATGACTTATCGCCATAGCAACGGTCACGCATGAGTTATCTTCATAGCAACGGTCACGCCTGTGTCATCGCCATGGCAACGGTCTCGCATGAGTTATCGCCATAGCAACGGTCACAAATATCGCCATAGCAACTGTCCCGAATGAGTATCGCCATAGCAACTGTCACGCATGAGTTATCGCCATAGCAACGGGCACGCATGAGTATCGCCATAGCAACGGTCACGAATGACTTATCGCATAGCAACGTCACGCATGAGTTATCGCCATAGCAACGGTCACGAATGAGTTATCGCCATAGCAACGGTCACGCCTGAGTTATCGCCATAGCAACGGTCACGAATGAGTTATCGCCATAGTAACGGCACGCATGAGTTATCGCCATAGCAACGGACACGAATGAGATATCGCCATAGCAAGTCACGCATGAGTTATCGCCATAGCAACGGTCACGCATGAGTTATCGCCATAGCAACGGTCACGAATATTGCCATAGCAACGGTCCCGAATGAGTATCGCCATAGCAACGGTCACGCATGAGTTATCGTCATAGCAACGGTCACGCACGCATGAGTTATCGCCATAGCAACGGTCACGCATGCGTATCGCCATAGCAACGGTGACGAATGAGTTATCGTCATAGCAACGTCACGCTTGAGCTATCGCCATAGCAACTGTCACGCATGAGTTATTGCCATCGCAACGGTCACGAGTGAGTTCTCGCCATAGCAACGGTCATGCATGAGTTATCGCATAGCAACGGTCACGCATAAATTATCACGCATTGTCACGCATTATTATATAACGAATGAGTTATCGCCATAGCAACGGTTACGCATGAGTTTTCGCCATAGCAACTGTCACGCATGAGTTATCGCCATAGCAACGGTCTCGCATAAGTTGTCGCCATAGCAACAGTCACGCATGAGTTATTGCCATAGCAACGGTCACGCATGAGTTATCGCGATAGCAACGGTCTCGCATGAGTTATTGCCATAGCAACGGTCACGAGTGAGTTATCGCCATGGCAACGGTCTCGCATGAGTTATCGCCATAGCAACGGTCACGAATATCGCCATAGCAACGGTCCCGAATGAGTATCGCCATAGCAACTGTTACGCATGAGTTATCGCCATAGCAACGGTCACGCATGCGTATCGCCATAGCAACGGTGACGAATGAGTTATCGCCATAGCAACGTCACGCTTGAGCTATCGCATAGCAACTGTCACGCATGAGTTATCGCCATAGCAACGGTCACGAATGAGTTATCGCCATAGCAACGGTCAC
Organism: Hanleya hanleyi; assembly: GCA_036873755.1. Lineage (NCBI taxonomy): Eukaryota > Metazoa > Mollusca > Polyplacophora > Lepidopleurida > Hanleyidae > Hanleya > Hanleya hanleyi. Next base: position 10,918 of record JAVTVY010033610.1, read on the forward strand.
GCCTGAGTTATCGCCATAGCAACGTCACGCATGAGTTCACGAATGAGTTATCGCCATAGCAACGGTCACGCATGAGTTGTCGCCATAGCAACAGTCACGCATGAGTTATTGCCATAGCACCGGTCACGCATGAGTTATCGCCATAGCAACGGACACGAATGAGTTATCGCCATAGCAAGTCTCGCATGAGTTATCGCCATAGCAACGGTCACGAGTGAGTTATCGCCATAGCAACGGTCACGCATGAGTATCGCCATAGCAACGGTCACGAATGAGTTATCGCCATATCAACGGTCAAGCATGAGTTATCGCCATAGCAACGGTCACGCATGAGTGATCGCCATAGCAACGGTCACGAATGAGTTATCGCCATAGCAACGTCACGCATGAGTTCACGAATGAGTTATCGCCATAGCAACGGTCACGCATGAGTTGTCGCCATAGCAACAGTCACGCATGAGTTATTGCCATAGCACCGGTCACGCATGAGTTATCGCCATAGCAACGGACACGAATGAGTTATCGCCATAGCAAGTCTCGCATGAGTTATCGCCATAGCAACGGTCACGAATGAGTTATCGCCATATCAACGGTCAAGCATGAGTTATCGCCATAGCAACGGTCACGCATGAGTTATAGCCATAGCAAAGTCACGCATGAGTTCACGAATGAGTTATCGCCCTAGCAACGGTCAGGCATGAGTTATCGCCATAGCAACGGTCACGCATGAGTATCGCCATAGCAACGGTCACGAATGAGTTATCGCCATAGCAACGTCACGCACGAGTTATCGCCATAGCAACGGTCACGCATGAGTTATTGCCATAGCAACGTAACGCATGAGTTATCGCCATAGGAACGGTCACGAATGAGTTATCGCCATAGCAACGGTACGAATGAGTTATCGCCATTGTACCGTCAGCACGAGTTATCGCCATAGCAACGGTCACGAATGAGTTATCGGCATAGCAACGGTCACTCATACTTATCGCCATAGCAACGGTCACGCATGAGTTATCTTCATAGCAACGGTCACGCCTGTGTCATCGCCATGGCAACGGTCTCGCATGAGTTATCGCCATAGCAACGGTCACAAATATCGCCATAGCAACTGTCCCGAATGAGTATCGCATTAGCAACTGTCACGCATGAGTTATCGCCATAGCAACGGGCACGCATGAGTATCGCCATAGCAATGGTCACGAATGACTTATCGCATAGCAACGTCACGCATGAGTTATCGCCATAGCAACGGTCACGAATGAGTTATCGCCATAGCAACGGTCTCGCATAAGTTGTCGCCATAGCAACAGTCACGCATGAGTTATTGCCATAGCAACGGTCACGCATGAGTTATCGCCATACCAACGGTCTCGCATGAGTTATTGCCATAGCAACGGTCACGAGTGAGTTATCGCCATAGCAACGGTCTCGCATGAGTTATCGCCATAGCAACGGTCACGAATATCGCCATAGCAACGGTCCCGAATGAGTATCGCCATAGCAACTGTTACGCATGAGTTATCGCCATAGCAACGGTCACGCATGCGTATCGCCATAGCAACGGTGACGAATGAGTTATCGCCATAGCAACGTCGCGCTTGAGCTATCGCATAGCAACTGTCACGACGAGTTATCGCCATAGCAACGGTCACGAATGAGTTATCGCCATAGCAACGGTCACGCATGAGTTATTGCCATCGCAACGGTCACGAGTGAGTTCTCGCCATAGCAACGGCATGCATGAGTTATCGCATAGCAACGGTTTCGCATAAATTATCACGCATTGTCACGCATTATTATACATGTATAACGAATGAGTTATCGCCATAGCAACGGTCACGCATGAGTTATAGCCATAGCAAAGTCACTCATGAGTTCACGAATGAGTTATCGCCCTAGCAACGGTCAGGCATGAGTTATCGCCATAGCAAGGGTCACGCATGAGTATCGCCATAGCAACGGTCACGAATGAGTTATCGCCATAGCAACGTCACGCACGAGTTATCGCCATAGCAACGGTCACGCATGAGTTATTGCCATAGCAACGGTAACGCATGAGTTATCGCCATAGGAACGGTCACGAATGAGTTATCGCCATAGCAACGGTCACGAATGAGTTATCGCCATTGTACCGTCAGCATGAGTTATCGCCATAGCAACGGTCACGAATGAGTTATCGGCATAGCAACGGTCACTCATACTTATCGCCATAGCAACGGTCACGCATGAGTTATCTTCATAGCAACGGTCACGCCTGTGTCATCGCCATGGCAACGGTCTCGCATGAGTTATCGCCATAGCAACGGTCACAAATATCGCCATAGCAACTGTCCCGAATGAGTATCGCATTAGCAACTGTCACGCATGAGTTATCGCCATAGCAACGGGCACGCATGAGTATCGCCATAGCAATGGTCACGAATGACTTATCGCATAGCAACGTCACGCATGAGTTATCGCCATAGCAACGGTCACGAATGAGTTATCGCCATAGCAACGGTCTCGCATGAGTTGTCGCCATAGCAACAGTCACGCATGAGTTATTGCCATAGCAACGGTCACGCATGAGTTATCGCCATAGCAACGGTCTCGCATGAGTTATTGCCATAGCAACGGTCACGAGTGAGTTATCGCCATAGCAACGGTCTCGCATGAGTTATCGCCATAGCAACGGTCACGAATATCGCCATAGCAACGGTCCCGAATGAGTATCGCCATAGCAACTGTTACGCATGAGTTATCGCCATAGCAACGGTCACGCATGCGTATCGCCATAGCAACGGTGACGAATGAGTTATCGCCATAGCAACGTCGCGCTTGAGCTATCGCATAGCAACTGTCACGACGAGTTATCGCCATAGCAACGGTCACGAATGAGTTATCGCCATAGCAACGGTCACGCATGAGTTATTGCCATCGCAACGGTCACGAGTGAGTTCTCGCCATAGCAACGGCATGCATGAGTTATCGCATAGCAACGGTTTCGCATAAATTATCACGCATTGTCACGCATTATTATATAACGAATGAGTTATCGCCATAGCAACGGTTACGCATGAGTTATCGCCATAGCAACGGTCACGAATGAGTTATCGCCATAGCAACGGTCACGACTGAGTTATAGCCATATCAACGGTAACGCATGAGTTCACGAATGAGTTATCGCCATAGCAACGGTCACGCATGAGTTATCGCCATAGCAACGGTCACGAATGAGTTATCGCCATAGCAACGGTCACGCCTGAGTTATAGCCATAGCAAAGTCACGCATGAGTTCACGAATGAGTTATCGCCCTAGCAACGGTCAAGAATGAGTTATCGCCATAGCAACGGTCACGCATGAGTATCGCCATAGCAACGGTCACGAATGAGTTATCGCCATAGCAACGTCACGCACGAGTTATCGCCATAGCAACGGTCACGCATGAGTTATTGCCATAGCAACGTAACGCATGAGTTATCGCCATAGGAACGGTCACGAATGAGTTATCGCCATAGCAACGGTACGAATGAGTTATCGCCATTGTACCGTCAGCACGAGTTATCGCCATAGCAACGGTCACGAATGAGTTATCGGCATAGCAACGGTCACTCATACTTATCGCCATAGCAACGGTCACGCATGAGTTATCTTCATAGCAACGGTCACGCCTGTGTCATCGCCAT
>JAVTVY010033611.1:0-14204 GCA_036873755.1 Hanleya hanleyi
ACTGTAACATTTAGGAAGGAAGTATGTAGGTGGATAGAATACAAGACATCAAAGGAAATAGTTTTTACGCCACAGAATATTATCTTGGGTTTTTTTGGTCGCAGTATGGAGGTATTGAACTTAGTTTCTTTGTTAACAAATTTTTGTATTTATCGAGCCACCATTCAGGGTAGAACTCCTCATGTGGAGTGTGTTAAACAGGAGCTCAGAAAATATTATCTTTGTGAAAAGGTAAATATGTGTTTACAAGATAAAAGGCAAGTTCTGGAAGAAAACTGGGAACAATGGATTGATTTGATTGAATAACTTTATTGATCCAACATCAAGTAGTTGAAAATACATATTGTGAAATGCTTGACTGTACATGTAGTCAAAATTCAAATTAGATATATTCAGATGATAAAATGTATCTAGTAATGACTATATTTTGATGACTATATTGCAGAGTCCTTTTTTTTTTTATTCCACAGTGTACCAATTATTGATCAAATATCGGGTAGTTGAATACATATATTGTGTTTGGCTTTGAACAACAGGTTCTATACATGTAGTTAAATAGCCAATCTATATCTATTCAGATGATAAGAGGTATCTAGTAAAGACAACACTTCTGATGACTATATTGCATAGTTTCTTTATCCCACAGTGTACCAATTAATTATTGACTAAATATCGAGTAGTTGAACATACATATTGTGAAAGGTTTGGCTCTGTGTCAAATAGCCAATCTATATACATTCAGATGATGTATCCAGTAAAGACAATTCTCCTGATGACTATAGCATAGTGTTTCAATCCCACAGTGTACCAATTAATTAATTGAGATCAATGTTTGCTCTGTATATATTTATTATTGCTATGGACAAATTAAAAAAAAAAATGAAAAAAAAAAAAAAAAAAAAGAAACTTCAAAGGAATGACCAAACCAGTTTCCCTGATTCGGTGAAAACCTTGGCGGCCATCTTTAATTTATGCAAAATCTTCAATGATATATATCTCTGATACCATTCAAGTGTTCTATACGAAACTTGGTATACAGCATCGATGTATCAAGAGATCTGCAATGTATAGCCACATCAGTTCCTCTGAGTGGCGGGAAGGATGGGCGGCCATCTTTAATTTATGCAAAATCATTAATGATCTCTATCTCTGATACTGTTCGAGTGCTCGATGTAAAATTTGGTATATATCATCGAAGCATCAATAGACTTACGATAAATGACAGTTCTGGCGTTTCTGATTGGGCGGAACCTTGGCGGCCATCTTTAATTTATGCAAAATCTTCAATGATATATATCTTTGATACCATTTCAGTGTTCTATATGAAACTTGGTATCCAGCATCGATGTATGAAGAGACTTGCAATGAATAACCACATCGGTTCCTCTGAGTGGCGGGAAGGATGGGCGGCCATCTTTAATTTATGCGAAATCATTAATGATCTATATCTCTGATACGGTTCAAGTGCTCAATGTAAAATTTGGTATACATCATCGATGTATCAATAGACAGTTCTGGTTTTTCTGCTTGGGCGGAAAACTTGGTGGCCATCTTTAATTTATGCAAAATCTTTAATGATGTTTATCTTTGATACCATTTCAGTGTTCTATATGAAACTTGGTATACAGAATCTATGTATCAAGAGACTTGCAATGAATAACCACATCAGTTTCTCTGAGTGGTGGGAAGGATGGGCGGCCATCTTTAATTTATGCGAAATCATTAGGGATCTCTATCTCAGATAATTTTCAAATGTTCGATGTAAAATTTGGTATACATCGTCGATGCATCAACAGACTTATGTAATGAATACCGGTTTCTCTGATTGGACGGAAACGTTTGAGGCCATTTCTAATGGCAAAATTTTTCATAATCTGTATATTTGATTCCTAAATCTTAAACCTGCTTTAATTTCAATGCCTTAATCTCCATTAAGCTGCACAATCAAACGTAGAAAACGGAAGTTAAAACTAAAAGTTAACTCCCCTAGGAGAGAGTTGTCCGCCCCTAGGAGAGCTCTCCCACTCATCCCAGTGTGGTTACTATAAAAGGCACTGCAAGACTCATTCCAATCCTCTTTCTCCTGTTTGCTCTCGACAGTGCACATCTAGAAGAAGTGGTTGATTCAATTACAACTGTTGTTGTTGTTGTTTCGCTGGTTATATCCTTTACCAAGTGTGACTTGTGTTGTTTATGTCGGAATTTCTTATTGCTTTGGTATATCTGAGGTTCCGACTACTATTCCTTGTCGTACGTGTGGGCAGATTTTGTCCCCTTTGGACGCCCACACGGCTTGTTTTTGTTTTAAAGAGTTGTGTTATCGGGCGACCACGTGCGCCGAATGTGTGTTATGGGACGCGTCGACTTGGAGGAATTATGCCCAAGCTCGACGTGCTTACCTTTTACATGCGTGTGATGACCCGTCTATTTCGGAGGTCGACAGACGGGTATTGGAAATTTCCCTGGTCAATGATATGGAGTATTCAAGGTCCAGTTTCACCCGCGTCGGTATTTTTTTCCTCCCAGTGGCACTATTCTACAGGGAGATAATTCTCGGCTGTTAGACAGTTTGACCTGTACCGGTGCTGCATTGTCTGGGGTCTCTACCAAACCCGTTCCATTGTCCGGCTTAACAAAGACCAAGTCGGTCTTGCCGATGCATTCCATTGTTTCCGTCAGACAAAAGAATTCTTTGCCACATGTTATTTTCGCCTTTCTATCGGGGGTGCAAAATTGTCACCATTGCAGCAAGGCAGCCATCTTGCTGTATCATCTCATCTCATCTCATCTCTCAATTATATCATGTGTCCACATTCAATATGATCATCTATGAAGGAAGAAATAAGTCAGATAGACGACCATGGGCTCTCTAATCATCAATCTAAGAGGCCTGACACTATGGTGAGTTTAATCTTTACCTTAACTGCGGTTTTGCTTGTGTCTTTCAGGTTGTAACTGACTTCCTTCTGCATGATCTCAGCTGCGTCACCTACGCTTAACTCACAAGATAAAGAACTGGCGTAGAGTTGACTCAGGGAGCAACCGCTGTCAACTCCTAGGCATCCTACAAGACCTACTCAGCTTCAAGAACCAAGTTGAGAAGTTGGACGTAAGACGGCTTGTGGACTGAGAATGGTGTGGCTTGGCGCCCTCTAAGCCCGGACAGTTTACGCTTCACCCGACCTTTAAGGTACTGCCAAGTATCTGCATGTATGCTCCAACCGATAGGCTTTAGCCCACGTGTCATACAATGCCTACCAAGAAGACCTAGCAGCCCTAGGGGCAGAGGATTCTGACATCTTGGTAGAAGTTGCATACCACACCACGAGCACAGCTACATGGATGGAGACATTCAAGATAAGTACTACTGTTTCTTATCCATGATTTAACCTTTACGTCTCTGACCAGGGTTTCACTTGTTCACTGTTGATATCTCATGTTTATGCCCATGTCTGTGTCATCCCTCCCTCCTACATGGAGGAAGACACTCAAAAGATAAGTTAGATAAGTATCTTCTATTACTACTCCATAATTACCCTCTGCATTACCGACCAGGGTTCTTTTGTTGAGATTTATTGTCATGCCTGTGATCATTTTAGATAGAGGCTGAGACGGCCGTGTGGTCTGGTCCGTTTGCTGTTTCTGCTGGCGATTTGGTATCGAACTCTGAAGACGTGGATTCGTGTCTCGCACAGTCTGACCTTTTTTCCAGCTCTAGTAATTGTACCTTACTGAGAGACTGTTATCTTAAAAATAATTGGATATAAATGTTATCTTAAAAATTATTGGATATAAATGTTATCTACTCAGTAGTAATAGGTCAGTTTGGCAGCCGCTATCTCTCAAGTCATCATTTTAGACCTGACACAATTCTGACTTTTAATCTTTGACTTTACTGCAGTTTTGCTTGTCATTTCAGTTTGAACTGACTTCCTCCCAGATGATCTCGTCTGGGTCACCTACGCTCAACTCACAAGACGAAGAGAGTGGACGATTGCGTAGTGTTGACTCAGGGAGCAAACACAGTCATCTCCTACAAGACCTGTTCAACTTCAAGAACCAAGTATGGAGAGTTGGACATAAGACGGCTTGTGGACTGAGAATGGTGTGGCTTGGCGCCCTCTAAGCCCGGACAGTTTACGCTTCACCCGGTCTTAAAGGTACAGCCAAGTACCTGCATGTATGCACCAACCGAGGCTGTAGCCCCTCGTACCATACAATGCCTACCAAGAAGACCTAACAGCCCTAGTGGCAGAGGATTCTGACATCTTGGTAGAGTTTGCTACCACACCACGAGCACAGCTACATGGATGTAGACACTCAAGATAAGTACATCTCTATCATATCCACATTTTAACCTTTTACGTCTTTGACCAGGGTTTCACTTGTTGATTGTTGATGTCTCATGCTTATGCCCATGTCTGTGTCATCCCAGCGGTTACTTAGCCTGCTTTTGGAACTACTACAAGACCGAGGTTCCCACCTCCGTATGTTGGTACTGAGGCATTGAAATTAAAGCAGGTTTAAGATTTAGGAATCAAATATTAAACATTTATAAACAATGTTTCTATTTGTTACTAAATCAAACCTGCTTTAATTTAATTGTCCCTCCCTTCCGTCCCCTCGTACCGCGGCCTTGTTCACTACTGGTCTCGGTTTGTTACAATGAGAAAGAGGATTGGAATGAGTCTTGCAGTGCTTTTTATAGTAACCACACTGGGATGAGTGGGAGAGCTCTCCTAGGGGCGGACAACTCTCTCCTAGGGGAGTTAACTTTTAGTTTTAACTTCCGTTTTCTACGTTTGATTGTGCAGCTTAATGGAGATTAAGGCATTGAAATTAAAGCAGGTTTGATTTAGTAACAAATAGAAACATTGTTTATAAATGTTTAATATTTGTTACTTGACTGCTTGGTGTTCCTGAAGTCTTGTTTTAAATTGAATACATTATGAATGGCTGGCGCCCAGAGCCGAGGGGTTTTCAGATGCGCAGCTTCGTATTCATCTTGTATGGGTAGCTCATTACTAGCATCATCTCTGTTGAACTCGGCAATCGCATCAGCATATAGGGTGAAGTTCAAGTTACCACCAGAATGCACAGGTGTATGATCAGTATGATTGTTGTCCACATGGAGTTTAGTAGTATCCTTGCTGAGCATTTGATTTTCGTTGACAACACTTTAGAGAAAGTATCCCGAGTTTGAACTGGTTTTGGATCCACAATAATTTTTCTTGGGGAACCTGCCATAAGGACCTACAATTGACCAAATGCTATCATCCAAGCTTTCAGACTGATCGGCTGATTGTGCGTTTATTCCACAACAGAAGACTTTCCCACAAAGGGGATTTGTTCACAACGGAATACTTCTCCACAACAGGAGACCCCTCCCATGGATTTGATTGAATAAAATATTGTTTTAGTGGTCATTTCTGCCAATCGGACCACCCGTTTCTTCGGCGCCTGTCCAGAGTTCTTGCCTTCCAGTTTTGACCACACTTCAGGCGTTTACCTTGAAAAGGACAATCCCATTTCATGTGATTTTTTTCATCACAGATGTAGCAGATCTTAACCTGACCTGTATATCAAAACAGGAAGCCAAAATCTCCAAGCAGAATTGAAGAATGAAGAGTGGTTTTGATGTCAGGCATCCACACCCTTCTAATCCCAGTTTTTAAATTTCAGTCAAAGATATAATACTCATCATGAATGTTAAGAACTTCGATTATTTCTCAAATATCTGAAAAATATCAATGTTTGGAATCTCAACGGGATATTTTATTTGAGAAGTACTTTACTGGGTCCAGCCTTCTCGAAGCGACCACGCGGATTGTGAATATCTAAAAAACAACGTTTGAGAGAAGAACATATTTGGTTCGTCCATTTCGTACCATCACAAGTCTATGTTTATGTATACTATGATTGTCTTTTTGAATTTGGTGCTAATACTGTTATATGGAATATGTCTTTGGATTATGGACGCGGATATTCTTTAATGGACGGCGGCTGAATTATGAATGACGGACCAGACGCTTGTAATTTGACACCTGCTCTAGTCCATGAAGGACAGTCGACCCTGATCCTACAGACTTTTGTGAAGCGCAATAACATCAATCGTCTTAGCGGCATCAAGTCCAATAATTGTAGGCTTCTTGACCTCTCAAACACTTTGTTTACTATATCACTAGAGAGAAATAATTCAACCGCCCCCTAGGGAGCCTCACAAGCCCCCTAGGGAGCCTCACAAATCATTAATTTGAAAACAAAATATTAAGGTTGGAAACAGATATAATATAAATAAATGAATAATAAACGTCTCAACACACAAGTAGTAAAGTTCCATAAATGTCTCCCAAAAGGAGCCTCTCAACACATAGGTAGAAACGTTTTACATATAACCCCAAAAGGGAACTTCTTAATTACAAGCGTCTAGTCCGTCATTCATAATCCAGCCGTCGTCCATTAGAGAATATCCGCGTCCATAATCCAAAGACCTATTCCATATTCCATATAACAGTATTAGCACCAAATTAAAAAAAAATCATTGTATACATAAACATAGGTTTGTTTCCTGCAAGAGAGAAGCGGTCAACAGTTTTCAATGATGCCGGCAAGACATCATGATGTTCCAAAATATCAAATCCGTATCGCTGATCAGTATTCTTAATCCATACTATTCGTTGTAAAGTCGTCATCTAAAGAATGATGTATCTCAGTCACGCTTTGATTGTGACTGTTCATATGAGTACCATGAGGATCTTGAAGTACATGGATTCATACGGCCCCTAGCCCCGGGTTAAGCGGAATTAGACACAAGTTACGAAACGTAGCGCCATAGATCTTGCACGCTACGTTCGTATTTTGCTATCAGCATGCGATATGTATCGCCAAATTTGAGAAACTTTGAGTGAGGCGCTTGGTGGAATAGCCCTGTTTTATAAGTTTCTGCAACAATGTTTTGTGACGTTGATTAAAATCGTCACATTTAACACAAGATCTAGCAAATGCTACTAAGCGAGATATGTATACGCCATATGCAGGTCCCACTGGAATATTACTATCCAGAAAGGGATAGTTTACGATGTCGAAATTGTAATCATCTCTTTTGTCATAAAGTCGACGAGAGAGAATGCCCGCTTCATTTTTATAGAGATATAGATCTAAATATGATGTGCCTGTAGGGCTATCTGTAGTTTCCTTCAAATCCAGTGAAGGTGGATATATATCCTTCACTGCGTCATTTATATAGCGATTATCCACAGCGAGAAGATCGTCTATATAGCGTTTGGTGAATGAGAAGGAACGGGCTTTGAATGGATCGGTTTTTGAAAGCGCCTGCATATAGTCATATTCATAAGAGAACAGATACAGGTCGGCCAACAGGGGTGCACAATTAGTACCCATTGGAATACCTATATGCTGCTGATATATTGTGTTGCCAAATTTCACATAGATATTTTTAATGAGAAATTCAAGCAACTCTATAAACAAAGAAACATCCCATGAATGATATCTCTTGTATGTAGTCGAGCTAAAGAATGCTTTATGGCTTCCGACATTAATATATCTACGATCAGTTTTCTTGAACACAGATACTATTAATGAACTTAGACGGTCAATAAGGTCCTGATGAGGGATTGTAGTATAGAGAGTCGAGAAATCCCATGTGGATACATGTCTGTACGGTATGTGACCTTTAGCATCAAGTTCTTCCGTAAGACATTTTGAGTTTTTCAATATCCACATACATTCAACGCCAGAGTTCTTAGAAATAGTGGCGCAATACCTTTCCCAAAATGCTTTTACCTCCTGAAGGGCCCTCGTTAATAGGGTTGAAAGAAGCTTGGTGGTGCAGCTTCTAGAACCAGCTATGAATCTAGCTTTGTATGGTGATTTATGCATTTTGGGAGTCCAGTATATTTTTGGTATGTCGTTATGATTGGTTGGAAGACAAATACCTCTTTCCCTGAGAAACTTTTTGTGATTGTTAAATAAATCTTCCAGAGTAAATGCAGTTTGGGAGTAAGTAGACGTATTTGATGAAGATATGTCTACACTCAATTCTTTAACCAGCACCTGGTAATAGTAATATTTACATATGAATATTATATTATTCGGAGCTTTGTCTGCTGGGACTATGACGAATTTACTCTGGAGATTTGCTAGAACTTCTTGCGAATTGAGGTTTCTCAGTACTTGTTTTGCTTGGGGAAGAGTACTTCTGTCAATATGGCGGATTGTTTCAACGACCTTGCTCTTGGTGAGGTCCAGCCAATCAGCGAGTACTGTAGGTTCAACTTTTTCTCGCTTAGACCAATCAATCACAGATAGTATAGTTTCATCAATAGCCCCCAAAGGCATTCTCTCAAAACACCGGTAATAAAGTTTTATAAATAGCCCCCAAAGTGAGCCTCGTGACTAGAGCTAACGCCAGACCACAACAGAACAAATGCCTACAACCGATGGACTGTCAATTAAATAGACAGAACAAAAAATGAATATAGGTGTATAACACAGACAACATACACTACCCTAGTCCTGACAAGCGGACAAACAGGCCACCGGGACTGACTAAGTCGTATACTGTCCGAGACAAAAAGAAAACATAATGATCCAAACAGCGACAATCTGACGAATCATCTAAACATTTCCCCATGCACAGATGCCAAAAACGCTCACTAAAGATATTGCACAAGAAATCTGGAACATCTCCAGTGATAAACCTTAAAATTAGACAAAATCACAGATACCAAATTGGCAATACGTCTGAACTCGAACTCCCTAGTTTTATAGGTTTCATTCCAGATTTCTTCACGTAAATTGTGTATACTTTATCAGTGAATTGGTCTATGTACACCTGTAGTGAGGAAGTTCACATTTATGTAGATTACTCCACTCTGACTAGCTGTGGCAACTCTAAACTAATCTCTACTCTACGCCAATTTTAACAATGATGTATATATTGTTAAATAATGGTGTAATGACAAAGAAATGATACGAAATTCTGACAATGTAAGGCGATGTTAGCTACCACTTCACAGAAACGATTCGAGCCGGCATCTGATTGCTGAATGTAGCGGTGGGAGGCACTGCTTTGGAGAACGTGGACAGTGATATGTTGTGTTTAACCCTGTCAAGCCTGGGAGGCATTATGTCCCCAATACGAAACTTTCTGCTCTATCTCCGGAACGACAAAAAATCGGGAGCTGACACTCCGTGACTTTTTAATTTAACATACTGGAGTAATTTTGACACCAGTTACATAACTTTCCGAGCACTATATTGTCGTCTATCCATATAGTCCGTATTTATTCATGGCATCGTCATTGTACAAGTAGGCATTGGCTAAAAGAGACCTTCGAATCCAAGTAAATATTATTATTGTTAACGTAATTCCACGATATGAGATATGTGTATATCCAATAAAGTGCTCTGACAGAGCTTCATGAACGTCTTTCCTCTGAACTTGAGAGAAGTGGGGGAGCTGGACTGAAATTGCGGACAGGTCTCCTCGGAAGACAATTTTGTGGGATGGAACGGAGGATGAAGTTAAGAATTTTAGGGAATTTTCCTGCCAGCCATCCAGATATTTCATTCGACCCACCTGCATGTTGTCTGCGAAGAGACGTAATTTTACGTGCCATCGAAACCGCTTGTTATCAGAACCTGCTCCAAGGACTGATTCTGAGATTCAGTTTTGATGTGTCTTGCTAAGCCGGTGCTAGGGTCCGTGTGGATCATAGTTTCCACATGAACATCTGCATTGAAAGCGCTGCTGAGATACTAAGGCTACGACCGAGAATCCACCGTATTCTTGGGTCTGAATGTTGGTGCCGAGGGATGCTTTCCTGTAGAGGCATATGGTTGTTTTTTAGTCGGCAGACATCGTCAATTCTCCCCACCTCTTGCATATCGCTCCAATTTGCAGCTCATGTATAGTTTGGGCCACTGGAAGAGTTGAATACTTCCCATTCTGAGAAGACTTTATTTTCAGTCACTGTGGCGACAATTTCGTCATCCTAACTCGGTAACAGGTAGGAGATAATTGGATCGAAGTCCTTCAGTCCCTCGAGGAACATCTCTAGGTACAGGGTTTGGTGGACCTTTCCCAATCTACGGTATCCTTGGTGAGCTAAGATTGCTGACTGGTTCGGTTCCCATTACCCGATTGATGAGCTGAGAGTACAGGTGGTTGGAGATTTGAAATTATCTGATCATATAGCTATAGGTCTAATAATGGACAGTCTTGATGATCCAGCATCCGATGATAGAGAATAATCAATAGTGAACATATGTGTCGTAGAATGAGGGACCGTCAGTTTACAATGATAAGGAATGTCCTTCCCGTAAAGTGTGTCGATGTAGAATGAGGGACCGTCAGTTTACAATGATAAAGAATGTCCTTCCCGTAAGTTACTGAATTTTTTTGCTGTTTTATTCTCTGATGTATTTCGCTTTCATGTTTTGGTACACTCGACGTTACGCATCGGTGTGAATATGAACTTTGATATTTCTCGGCCATTTATATTTTGGTCCCATCATCATCAGCATTTTAGTCTCTTAGCCGTACGAACATAATCTTTAGCTCACTTCAACAGTGCGAGGAAAAGTAGAGCCCACAGTACTCGCCGGCTGGTTGGATCTTGACCAAATAATAAATTATTCAAATATAAATAATGCTATTACCGATTGTTGATTGAAGAGTTAAGTAAGGCTTTTTCACGTGCTTTTGTATCGAGGCACTCCTCCACTGAAATTAGTATGGAATGTTTATAAAACAAACACAAAGAACTCCAGGAAATAGGCATTTCTCTACCGACCACTCCCCTCGATATACAATAATTGTGCGGATCATCCAAAATGCATACAACGCCATACAACGCTTAGTTTACAGCTGGTTCCAGTACAGGTGTTGGAAATTACTTACCCATATAACTATGTAAATTATGTAAATTTCTTGAAGGGCGTAAGTCAGGAAGCTTTGATATCAACCACCGTGAGCTCTTATCTATGCGTGTACCGGCAACGTAATCATTCCATTGCTTATCGCTCACTGTTAGATACATCGGGCATATGCGTTCATGGATATTATTGGTACTAGTAGTAGTGTCTACTGATTTGAAGTCTCCTTTCACCCGGATGTAGTGACGTCATGAGGAGGATTGAAGAGGAACTAGTGGCGCCATCTGTACACATTGATGGCAAAAACCCGCACTAGGGGGAGACAACTCTGGCTGTGTCGTTCATCATCCTCTGGTGGTCAAAATGGCGGCTGTGGTGGTGGTGGTGGTCAAAATGGCGGCCATTGGTGGTGGTGGTGGTCAAAATGGCGGCCTGTGGTGGTGGTGGTGGTGGTGGTCAAAATGGCGGCCTGTGGTGGTGGTGGTGGTGGTCAAAATGGCGGCCTGTGGTGGTGGTGGTGGTGGTCAAAATGGCGGCCGGTGGTGGTGGTGGTCAAAATGGCGGCCTGTGGTGGTGGTGGTGGTCAAAATGGCGGCGCAAGGGAGCAAACGAGGCGGTGGGGAGGACACGGGGAGAAAAAACCCTAAAAAAAAACTCTAAGCCATATAATAATAATAAACATAATCTATAGGTGTTGTACCATGTTAATAGGATCAGTCTAGCATCTGTACCACCCTAGGGTCGAGCGTTTATTGTCCCGTGTATCTCCGCAGAAAATCAACAAACAAAATGGCGGCTCCAGGATGGTGTGGGAACGCCCTTTCCACATCACGGCGTCCATCCTAACCATAGCGCCATCTGCACACATTGACGCAAGGGAGACAACTCGTGTGGCCCAAGGGTATGGAAATAGCCGTGTTGGAGCTAGGGGAGTTACTCATGGTCCGATGGGGTCATATGAGGTATCAAAGTGAAGCTTATGTGAAGGGGCATCTGATGGGCTGGGTGTGGGGTTGAAATATCAGCCTTCTGCGCATGCGCGGTGGCCCAAGGGTATGGAAATAGACGTTTTGGAGCTAGGGGAGTTACTCATGGTCCAATGGGGTCGTATGAGGTATCAAAGTGAAGCTTAGGTGAGGGGGCATCTGACTGGACTAGGGGCTCGTACGTTGTCACCATTCTGCGCATGCGCGGTGGTCCAAGGGTATGAAAATAGCCGTGTTGGCATGTAGGGGAGTCCCTAATGGTCCGATGGGGTCATATGAGGTATCAAAGTGAAGCCTAGTTGAGGGGGCACCTGACTGGACTAGCGGCTTGGGCGTTGTCACCATTCTGCGCATGCGCGGTGGCCCAAGGGTATGGAAATAGACATTTTGGAGCTAGGGGAGTTACTCATGGTCCAATGGGGTCATATGAGGTATCAAAGTGAAGCTTAGGTGAAGGGGGCATCTGACTGGACTAGCGGCTTGGGCGTTGTCACCATTCTGCGCATGCGCGGTGGCCCAAGGGTATGGAAATAGCCATTTTGGAGCTAGGGGAGTTACTCATGGTCCAATGGGGTCGAGTGAGGTATCAAAGTGAAGCTTAGGTGAAGGGGCATCTGACTGGACTAGCGCCTTGGGCGTTGTCACCATTCTGCGCATGCGCGGTGGCCCAAGGGTATGAACATAGACGTTTTGGGCTCGAGCGGGGTTTCTCATGGGCCGATGGGATCGAGTGAGGTATCCATGTGAAGCCTAGGTGAGGGGGTTACACTAGGGTGTCGTATCCATTCTGCTGCGCAGGTCACGTGGGGGTTGTGACGTCACTTCCGGTTGGGGTAAATGGGGCGTGACCTTGGGTACATGTCTAGACTTGTTTGTGTGTGTTGATGTACTGGGGTTTTTTTCCCCCCACAATGGCGTTCACCTTCGGACGTGGTTTGGTGGGTCTGCGCACAGACGTCACTTCCGGTTTTCACTAAAACTACCTCCAAACCCAGAAGAGTTCCAACGTTCAACCCTCCGGGTTTTGTTTTTCCCGCCCCCGCCCCGGCGCCCCGCAGCGCGCGCGCGCGGGTTCTCCGGAAGTGCGCGTCATCCCCGGCAGTGTGCGCGCGGACGCGGGTCAAAAGGTCAAAGGTCACCTCCAGGTCAGACGGTCCAATATGAATAACGACAAGTTCAGCAATGTTCATACAGTTTATTATCCCCAATGTTACATCATACCCAAGCTGGGGGAGCCGCCCTGGGTATGTTTAGTATGTTCACAGCAAAACAAAATTGAAATATCAAACACCATGTTTTAACGCACCGTCACATTTAATGTTTACTGAGCTCAAGTCAATGATCAGCATGTAGACATGTACGGCATGTTATGGTATTCATCAGTGCACGAGTGACGCATTCAACCCATGGCAGTGGTGAATCACCTTGGTAAGGAAAAATGTAACATTGGTCACCCTCTTCACTGTCCACTTGGTGTTGGGTCGTTGTTGTTGGGCCCATCCCAAGACATCCAATTGTTCCACTTGGTCCAGCATCATCTCTAGTGACCTCCGGTTAATGATGGTAAACGGTTGGTCGTACAC
Source organism: Hanleya hanleyi (assembly GCA_036873755.1). Taxonomy (NCBI): domain Eukaryota; kingdom Metazoa; phylum Mollusca; class Polyplacophora; order Lepidopleurida; family Hanleyidae; genus Hanleya; species Hanleya hanleyi. Next base: position 13,469 of record JAVTVY010033611.1, read on the forward strand.
TGGGTGGAGGGCACTGGAATAGAAATAGCGCAATTCACCCGTCATCTTATGGCATAAGATGTACCCAAATGCTACATTCAATGTGAAGGCCGTAGGTTGGTCATTGAAGATGGTTTCCACGTAGCTGCGTAGACGGGTGAGCTTGGTCAGTGGGAAATTGTAGATATCTTGAATAGGGCGATGACGGTGGAAACAGTGCCGTGTCATGGTCCAATGGCGCCGAGAGATGTCACTCTCTGGATCATATTCGGGTAAGAGATCGTTAGGAACATTTATGGGCTCGTCCAGAAAATGTTCGATGTATGGCGTATGACTCGAAACCGTAACGGTGGGGTCCGGTTGGAAATCCAGGCTCTTCCCAACTGTGGGTATAGGCTGGCTCTCCGTCATCGCATCACCAGTGGCGTTCGTCTCCCCGGGCTTATCTTCACTGGGTCTCACCTTCCGCGGCTCCTCTTCAGTAGGAAGTTGTCGCCAAAACCGTGGAGACGGGGCATGAATCAACCGTTGGTGTCGCAGCAACTGACTGCTTCGTTTGAAGAGTTGACCACAGTCCTTACATTGTTCCGTCGCGCTCTCGTGGAATGAACGTTCGTGGCGCAGTAACTGATCCTCCCGATTAAATGACCGTGCGCAGGTTATACAAGTATACCGTGCATCGTTGTGGGTGGAGGCCTCGTGGCGTAGTAAATTATCTAGACGAGTAAACTGCTTCTGGCAAGTTGTGCAAGTGAAC
>JAVTVY010033612.1:0-15131 GCA_036873755.1 Hanleya hanleyi
TTTTACAAAGCACTGTATAAGAACCTAATAATATTGCAATTAAGCAGAATTTGACTTTATCAAAGTCAAATTCTGCTTAAGGATGTCCGCTGGTGGTAAATCAAGTAATTAACTTTTTAAATAATGTGTGTTGTTGCATTCATAATTGTGTAATATGAGGAAAAACAAAGAAAGAAATATAGGTTGGTGTGCATTTTTTAGCTGCAATCAACATTAAGTGGACTGACCCATGCTCAATTTGATAACCCAGAAAGCATAGGGAATAGCCCTAGTTTTGAAGCATATTCATGAAAAATTCATATAAATAGTATTTAACTTTTTCTTATATTCTAACTGTTTGCAGATAATAACAATATCTATCGAAATTTAGCAAATTGGATGGATGTTGGTGTGCAAAATTCTCGGCTAGAAGGCTTTTAAAGGAAATCACCATCTCTTAACCTAGGGAAGGGAGATAACCCAATACAAAAACAGGCAAAATGGCTGCCAAAGTCAACATGAGATTGATCTAATCAAAACCCCTCGGCTTTCCCCAAGTGATTGAGATCCATGTGTAGTGTGAATTGGGGAAGAGATAGTTCTATGTGGGATGATCAAGATATATACCGGTAGTTGGTTACATTCAGGCATATAGGACAGAAATAGAAAAATTATATATCTGTAAAGGGGCATAACTTTGTAAAATGTGGGTCGAGGGGTGCCACTTTCGACAGGTATCTGACTTAGCACTCTGTAAAATAAGAATCGAGACAAATAAGCTGTACCGAACACGGATCTGCAGATATAACTTGTACATTCAGCTACAGATAACAAAATCGGAGATTATTACATCCAAAAGGGGCATAACTCCATAAGCAAAGGCGAGTAATCCTTTGTTGGCTTGTAGAATACAACAATAAGTTTCCAAAATATAGTAGCTATACCGAACACAGTTCTGCAAATATAGTTGGTTACATTCAGGCATACATGTATAGGACAGAAATAGAAATTAATATATCAGTAAAGGGGCATAACTCTGTAAAGTATGGGCCGAGGGGGCGCCACTTTCGATAGTCGTCTGACTTAGCACTACTGTAAAATAAGAACCGAGACGAATAAGCTGTACCGAACACGGATCTGCAGATATAACTTGTACATTCAACTACAGATAGCAAAATCGGAGATTATTACATCCGAAAGGGGCATAACTCCATAAGCTGAGGCGAGTAATCTTTTGTTGGCTTGTAGAATACAGGAATATAAATAAGTTTCCAAAATATAGTAGCTATATCGAACACAGTTCTACAGATATAGTTGGTTACATTCAGGGATATAGGACAGAAATAGAAATTAATATATCTGTAAAGGGGCATAACTCTGTAAAGTATGGGCCGAGGGGCACCACTTTCGATTGGCGTCTTACTTAGCACTCTGTGAAATAAGAACCAAGACGAATAAGCTGTACCGAACACGGATCTGCAGATATAACTTGTACATTCAGCTACAACTAACAAAATCGAAGATTATTACATCCGAAAGGGGCATAACTCCATAAGCCGAGCCGAGTAATCCTTTGTTGGCTTGTAGAATACAACAATATAAACAAGTTTCCAAAATATAGTAGCTATACTCAACACAGTTCTGCAGATATAGTTGGTTACATTCAGGCATATAGGACAGAAATAGAAATTAAAAAATCTGTAAAGGGGCAGAACTCTGTAAAATATGGGCCGAGGGAAGCCATTTTCGATAGGCGTCTGACTTAGCACTATATAAATAAGTGTTGAAAATTTGGTGGTAGTGTCTCAAGCGGTTTTGCCTAAAATGCGGTAACGGACGGATGGACGGACAGACGGACGTACGGACGTACGTACATGGCGACGACAATACCCCGAGGCCAAAATGGCCGAGGGGTAAAAACTACCAGCGGACATCCTTAATTGCAATATTATTAGGATATTATACAGTGATTTGTAGAATATGGATTGGTATCGACATTTTATCGATTTTGCTATACAACTGGAACAAATATTACTGAAGACTATTGTCATGATTGTAGAGACAGGATTTCTATGTTTTTGCGCAAGTCTGGTACGAAAATATTTTTTCCAGCTTTTCAAAGACATGTACAAATTTGAACAGTTCTCGGAGAATTGATCGTCAGGAACCAATCAGTGAATGGGTGAAGGCAAAGGTACCTACCTGAAATTTCTCTGGGACGTCAAGTTTGGGCGTTGCTACACCGAGGATCAGGTCAAGCCCTATCATTGCCAGTATGGCGAAAATCACAGCAAAATCACTGACCACGGAACGGGCCTGTCATAAAATATTGCCATTGTTTTAAACTTGTGAACTAAATTACAGGAACATGAACATGCATCGACTTAGAATAAAAATACCTGAAATAATAATAATAATAATAATAATTTTGATATACTTAATTCAGGGATGAATCCAAGGACTCACAAAACCTGAAAACTACAAAATGTATGAAAATTCCATCAAAATACAATCACCGGAAATTTGTCCACAAAATTTACTCAGTCATTCTGGTAAATATGCTCACCCTCTAAGATCATAAAAATAATGAAGAAATACAATGTAGCAGATTATCTAAATTATTTTGGAAATTTGGACAACTTCCTGTTCTAATAAATGTGATCACCCCCAGATTTTATGGTTAGAAATTCCACTTCCCGTAATGGAATTTTCAGGGGATTTTAAGGATGTCCGCTGGTGGTTTTTGACTTTGGCAGCCATTTTGCCTGTTTTTCCATTGGGTTATCTCCCTTCCCTAGGTTAAGAGATGGGGATTTCCTTTAAAAACCTTCTAGCCGAGAATTTTGCACACCAACATCCATCCAATTTGCTAAATTTTGATAGACATTGTGATTATCTGCAAACAGTTAGAATATAAGAAAAAGTTAAATACTATTTATATGAATTTTTCATGAATATGCTTCAAAACTAGGGCTATTCCCTATGCTTTCTGGGTTATCAAATTGAGCATGGGTAAGTGCACTTAACGTTGCCTACAGATAAAAAATGCACACCAACCTATATTTTTTTCTTTGTTTATCCTCATATTACACAATTATGAATGCAACAACACACATTATTCAAAAAGTTAATTACTTTGATTTACCACCAGCGGACATCCTTAATCTGAAAATATTATAATGCTGATCTGAATAATATTGAAAAGATCCACATGTAACCCTCACAATTCGTTTCAGCATCGCAATTCGTTTCCGCATGTTTTGATGCAGAGGCAAAAGCTAAAGCACGCAGTCTGCCTCTGCGATAATGGGCTGCATGGGTGATAATATCATTACAGAAATTCAAGATTGGCTCCCATGGTTAAATTTGAACACAGAAGCGCTATCGCAAGCTACTGGGGAGCTAGCACAAGCTACCGGGGAGTCAATGCAAGCTACAGGGGAGACAACGCGAGCTACCCAGAGGCTAATGTGACTCAGCAAGCTTTTATTACCAAGATTGAGGGAGCTAACCTGCTTCACCCACGAGCTCGCAGCTATTCACAAGATTTTCAACAAGCTTGTGCCAGTTAACATATCCTGTGAGCTAGCGCTGGCTAACATTCCCCAGACGACATCAGTAATTGATGGGAAATATCTGATAGACTCTGAAGCCTTGAGAATCCACACTATTACTGCATGTATTCTGGTCTAGCTAGGCCTTCATCAAAACGAACATCTGAAAAATCTACGTCAGTCACAAGAAGAGACGACATCGGTAATTGATGCGAAATATTTCATAGACACTGTACCCCCTGAGAATCCACACTATTACTGCATGTATTCCGGTCTTGTAGGCCTTCATTAAAACGAACATCTGGAAAATCTGCGTCAGTCAAGAGTGTGTAGGAAGAATACATTTGAACAGGTTAGGGAAAACCACTTCTCTAAAATGGAGATAAAAAAGGTCGTTTTTGCTTGTTAAATTTTGACTTATTTATCATAACGCTACAAAACCTTCAGGCGACTTACTTTAAATATTGTTACATGCCGGAACAGTGGTTTTCCAATGAAAGTGTGGGTAGTCTAATTGTTAACAGAGAACAAACCATGTCGTCTATTCTTATGCAAATTAGATAGAGGACAATTTGTTTTTTTCAATACCATCTTATGTGGATAAATATATCCATGGTCGCCTATGGCAGATGTTTCTATCTTCAAAATATATCATTGAATTTATTGGACAAAATGAACTTTTTTACAAAAAATCCCCTGGTAAAATGTTCGTCGAGTGAAAGCTCGTTGATAGCCCACATCGTTCAATAATGAAATAATCGACAAGATACGTTAAAATTCCTACAAAGTAGGCTCTCATTTGTAAATTGTCCGGTAATGAGTGAGTCAGTCAGTCCATCCGAGTCCTTTCGTCAGCAAAATAAGGAGAACCGTTGACATTAGAACCTTGATTTTTGGCAAGAACGTGCATTAGGGGACGGTTACCAGCAAGTTCTAAGCTGACCTACTTTTGATGAAAATTGGACCTACTTAGGTGACCTATGACATTATGCTTGGACCCCCAAGTCATCTTCCTCACCCTACTACGTACATGTAGGTCCTGTGACCGTTAGTCACACTACTCATGTTTTATTAAGAATCCTACCATTAATGTATAAGAAGTTTATTTTATTGAAGACATACATTCATTCTGATGGAAATTGAGGAAATCAGCAAAGAATTTGCCGTTTTTTGGACCATTTTCAACGTATCAAAATCTTTCCCGCGGTAGAATGTGGGAGAACTTGGCCTCATTTCAAAGGTCATTTCCCTACTTTCGACCTATGATGAGTGAGTTAACAAATAACCAAGCAATATAACGAAGGATTTGATTGGATAGACATGTCGTCATCATGAATATTCCTTCGATAAATGAAGGCCGACTGAGCTGGTTAATACCATGAAGCTGATTAGTTGAGAATGAGGTCATCGTGGAAAATTCTGTGAGACAATCACAGCGATTGGCCGGCTGTCTGTCTGTATGTCGGTGTTCAATGCCGAGTGAATTTAAATGGCTCCGTGGGAAACTTTTGCGAGCTGACTGTTGGATTTACAAAGGAAATAAAGGGTTTCTCGGATTTATATGTCACATTAAAACTCACAGGGACGACGCAATGGTATATTAGCATGATCGTCCGGTAGAGTTGGGCAAATCGTGAAGATTTTTATGGAAACTATCATTTGGTTGGGACATAAGACGCACAGTAATGTTGCCAAAATCAATTTATTTTTTTTGCACTGGTGTGGTTTTATTTTAGACACAATCGGGCAGATATTTTGAAGAACAGATTAATTAAGGTATGGATTTTCTGAAAATATATATATTTAGCAGGGTTTCAATCAAGCTACATGTACATGCAAATATATTGCTTCAAAAAAAGACATGTCTGTAACAAAATCCTCCCACGTGCATTTATCCAAGCATACAAAGCTGACAAACAAGACTATCGGCAAGTAGCAAACGGACCTGTTTATTTACAACACGCAACTTGATCTGATCGCGTCATGCAGTATCACTACAGTTACGGTGATCGGTCGATGCGTCTCCGTCGCGATTATGTTTTTGTTTTCGAGCAATTGAGGCACATTTTCCGATTGAGATTAATAAAGGCAGAATTCTGAGTTACAAAGGCAGAATTCTGAATTACAAAGGCAGAATTCTGAGTTACAAAGGCAGAAGGTAGAATTCTGAGTTACAAAGGCAGAAGGCAGAATTCTGAGTTACAAAGGCAGAAGGCAGAATTCTGAGTTACAAAGGCAGGATTCTGAGTTACAAAGGCAGAATCTTGAATTACAAAGGCAGAATTCTGAGTTACAAAGGTAGAATCCTGAGTTACAAAGGCAGAATCCTGAGTTACAAAGGCAGAATTCTGAGTTACAAAGGCAAAATTCTGAATACAAAGGCAGAATTCTGAGTTACAAGGCAGAATCCTGAGTTACAAAGGCAAAATTCTGAGTTACAAAGGCAGAATTCTGAGTTACAAAGGCAAAATTCTGAGTTACAAAGGCAGAATTCTGAGTTACAAAGGCAGAATTCTGAGTTACAAAGCAGACATGTTCTGGCATTTCATTTTCTTATTTTATGCTTACCATTGTTGGGAAAAATCTTGTATTTCGGAACGCTTTTAGCGACATGGCCAGCGTGAAGGTACCTAGGAAAAGTAAAATAGAGAAGAAGAACACGTCGGGGACATAACGACAGCCTGGCCCCGACAAAACACCGCCAAATGCCCGACATCCCTCTACAGTGAGACTTGTCCAATCTATGGTGTCCGAGTTGTTGTACACCAGAGTTGTCATAGTTGGAAATATAGCCGTCGTTGTTATATTTGTATCATTCGCCGTATTGGCGCTGCTGTTCGGGAGACACGTACAGTCCCTGATAAAATACTCCCCCTCCGCATGTAATAATGGTGGTGACTCGCTGGCAATGCTAATCAGTTTTCCGAATGCTTCCTTGATAAAGATGAGAGAGATGAGCGCGGCAAAACTTTCCTCTGTGAACCTCGTGATGTAGCGCACCAAAGCACTCAGGTCGAAGAGGACGATAATCAGTAATATCACGCCTATCCAAACGCCTATCCAGAGGCGTAAACTCAAATACGCTAGTTTGTGATCACTGAAATCAAGCGAACAGAAGATGAATTACTCATAAGACAATATGAGAGCATGTAAATGCCATACTTGGAGCAGAATAATTGCTTTTCAAAATATCCTCTTTGTGGAAGCATCAATGAGGACAACATTTCTATTTTAAAATCAGGAAAACTGTGTTGTCAGTTGTGTATGTACAAGCAGACAGAGGTATGACCACAAATGTTAACCAGGTAGCAGTTCTGAGTTATTCAAACAGTGCAAGTGACAATACATGTACTAAAGCTGTCAGTAATATCAGTGCATGAGCAAAGATTTGCAGAATACCCACAACCAACTGTGAAAACATCATCATTATTTCAGGCCATAATTAGTTAATTGAATGTTGCTCAAGTATTTGTTTTTTTTTAAATGGAGTGGGTAGATTTTCATTTTATTTTTTTATTTCGTATTTTTGTGTGCATGCAGAATTTTTCTTAAAAAGACAAGGTGAAACAATAGCTAGTTATACATGTAGATCTAAGCTATTAATCAAAGATTAAAATCGACCATAGAGGTCCATGTCCCCCGCTAGCAGCACCAGTTATGGTGGATAACTGGCGCTGCTGCTGCGGGGGTCAATGACCTCTATGGTCGATTTGTTTTGGTCAATGATATATCATATCATTGATGAAGAGTATGATTTGAAAATGGAGATATCGCTGATGAGCTTAACATAATCTAATACAGCGGATGGCACCCATATTGGATTATGCACATCCATAAAACATAATACATGACAACTGTCCTCTCACCAAGGTCAAGGGACTCTCCAAGTTTGAAGTAGATCAGTTGTCCGGACAAAATCAAAATCAAAATCAAAAATTGACCATAGAGGTCCATGTCCCCCGCTAGCAGCACCAGTTATGGTGGATTACATCCACCATAACTGGCGCTGCTGCTGCGGGGGCCATGGACCTCTATGGTCGATTTTTTGGGGTCGATGATATCTCATATCATTGATAAGAGCATGATTTGAAAATGGAGATATCGCTGATGAGCTTAACATAATCTAATACAGCAGATGGCACCCATATTGGATTATGCACATCCATAAAACATAATACATGACTGTCCTCTCACTAAGGTCAAGGGACTCCCCAAGTTTGAAGTAGATCAGTTGAATCGTACTCCAGCTATTGTCCGGACAAGATCAAACTGCTTAAAATCCAATGAAATCCAGTATGGTCGATGGTGGCCATATTGGATTAAGCACGTCCTTGAAAAACAATCCTAATCCTCCTCTCAACAATGTCAAGGCACTCCCCAGGTATGAAGTAGATCGGTTGAATCGTTCGAGTTGTTGTCCAGACAAGATTCAACTGCTTACAATCCAATATGGCTGACGGCGGCCATATTAGATTATGCACATTGCTGAAAAACAATCCCAACCCCAAGGCACACCCCAAATTTGAAGTTGATCGATTAAATCGTTCACGAGTTATTGTCCGGACAAGAAAATCTAAGATCCAACTGCTTATAATCCAATATGGCTGACGGTGGCCATATTGGATTATGCACATCGCCGAAAAAATCCAAACCGTGCTCTCACCGATGTTAAGGCACTCCCCAAGTTTGAAGTAGATCAGTTGAATCGCACTCCAGTTATTGTCCGGACAAGATCAAACTGCTTAAAATCCAATGAAATCCAGTATGGCTGATGGTGGCCATATTGGATCAAGCACGTCCTTGAAAAACAATCCTAATCCTACTCTCAACATGTCAAGGCACTCCCAGGTATGAAGTAGATCGGTTGAATCGTTCTCGAGTTATTGTCCAGACAAGATCCAACTTTATAATCCAAATGGCTGACGGCGGCCATATTAGATTACGCACATTGCTGAAAAACAATCACAACCGTCCTCTCACCATGCAATGTCAAGGCACACACAAAGTTTGAAGTTGATCGGTTAAATCGTTCATGAGTTATTGTCCGGACAAGAAAATCTAAGATCCAATTGCTTATAATCCAATATGGCTGATGGCGGCCATATTAGATTATGCACATTGCTGAAAAACAATCCCAACCGTCCTCTCACCAATGTCAAGGCACACCCCAAGTTTGAAGTTGATCAGTTAAATCGTTCTCGAGTTATTGTCTGGACAAGAAAATCTAAGATCGAACTGCTGATAATCCAAAATGGCTGACGGCGGCCATATTTGATTACGCACATTGCTGAAAAACAATCCCAACCGTCCTCTCACCAATGTCAAGGCACACCCCGAGTTTGAAGTTGATCGGTTAAATCATTCACGAGTTATTGTCCGGACAAGAAAATCTAAGATCGAACTGCTTATAATCCAAAATGGCTGACGGCGGCCATATTTGATTACGCACATTGCTGAAAAACAATCCCAACCGTCCTCTCACCAATATCAAGACACACCCCAAGTTTGAAGTTGATCGGTTAAATCGTTCACGAGTTATTGTCCGGACGAGAAAATCTAAGATCGTACTGCTTATAATCCAAAATGGCTGACGGCGGCCATATTGGATTACGCACATTGCTGAAAAACAATCCCAACCGTCATCTCGCCAATGTCAAGGCACACCCCAAGTTTGAAGTTGATCGTTAAATCGTTCACAAGTTATTGTCCGGAGAAGAAAATCTTACGGAATTACGGAATCACGGAATTACGGAATTACGGACACCGGTGTTTCTAAGTCCCCCCCCCTACTAAGTAGCGGGGGACAAAAATCATTGCTTAAAATCCAATGAAATCCAGTATGGCTGATGGTGGCCATATTGGATTAAGCACGTCCTTGAAAAACAATCCTAATCCTTCTCTCAACAATGTCAAGGCACTCCCCAGGTATGAAGTAGATAGGTTGAATCGTTCTCGAGTTATTGTCTGGACAAGATCCAACTGCTTATAATCCAATATGGCTGATGGCGGCCATATTAGATTACACACATTCCTGAAAAACAATCCCAACCGTCCTCTCACCAATGTCAAGGCACACCCCAAATTTGAATTTGATCGATCAAATTGTTCACAAGTTATTGTCCGGACAAGAAAATCTAAGATCCAACTGCTTATAATCCAATATGGCTGACAGCGGCTATATTGGATTATGCCATTGCTGAAAAAAAATCCCAACCGTCCTCTCACCGATGTCAAGGCACTCCACAAGTTTGAAGTATAGATCAGTTGAATCGTAGTCCAGTTATTGTCCGGACAAGATCCAACTGCTTAAAATCCAATGAAATCCAGTATGGCTGATGGTGGCCATATTGGATTAAGCACGTCCTTGAAAAACAATCCTAATCCTCCTCTCAACAATGTCAAGGCACTCCCCACATATGAAGTAGATCGGTTGAACGTTCCCGAGTTATTGTCCGGACAAGATCCAACTGCTTATAATCCAATATGGCTGACGACGGCCATATTAGATACGCACATTGCTGAAAAACAATCCAACCCGTCCTCTCACCAATGTCAAGGCACACCCCAAGTTCGAGGTTGATCGGTTAAATCGTTCACGAGTTATTGTCCGGACAAGAAAATCTAAGATCCAACTGCTTATAATACAATATGGCTGACGGTGGTCATATTAGATTACGCACATTGCTGAAAAACAATCCCAATCGTCCTCTCACCAATGTCAAGGCACACCCCAAGTTTGAAGTTGATCGGTTAAATCGTTCACGAGTTATTGTCCGGACAAGAAAATCTAAGATCCAACTGCTTATAATCCAATATGGCTGACGGCGGCCATATTGGATTACGCACATTGCTGAAAAACAATCCCAACCGTCCTCTCACCAATGTCAAGGCACACCCCAAGTTTGAAGTTGATCGGTTAAATCGTTCACGAGTTATTGTCCGGACAAGAAAATCTAAGATCCAACTGCTTATAATCCAATATGGCTGACGGCGGCCATATTAGATTACGTACATTGCTGAAAAACAATCCCAACCGTCCTCTCACCAATGTCAAGGCACACCATAAGTTTGAAGTTGATCGGTTAAATCGTTCACGAGTTACGGTAATTTCCCTATTACGGTAAGCGATCCAAATATTCGATCGCCGGAAGTGATTTTTTAGTCCCAAAATCGATGCTTGATCGTAAAAATTGGATCGTACGCCCCTCTGCAATGACGAGAAAAATCGGCTCGATCGAAAACATTAGATCGCGGAAGTGAGAGAAAAGCACGATATATCCGATTATCTCCCCTAGTTCACAACGTAAAAATTGCCGCGATAATTATAGTCATTGCATTGTACATTAATAAGATAAATTTGTTTATAAGAAATCTGATTCACCCATAGCCCTACATAACGTAATACATTATTTTTTGGAAGAAAACGAGATGAACTATATAATATTAAACTTCGACAAAGAAATTTCATCATACTGATTTGGTTTTATTAAAAGTCCGATGTGACAAAATATAATAAAGAATGATACATTAATCGGGTGAACAATTTGGTGAATTAAGCTCCTTAAAATGTTCGTAATTTGAAGAAATTTGATGGACGAATAAGGACTTCGTTATGATGGATGGATGGATGGATATCAAACCACACATTACGTATTACGTATTTGTATGACATTTATATAACAAATTTGATATATGGCATTCGACGGATCTTGATCGCGAATGTTAACCTATTTGTCAACCGTATATGCTAAAACCCTAGCTGATCCTTATTGTCCTGTCTGACCTGCTCTGTGTATCGCACGTGGACCGTCTTCTCAGGAGGCCCAGAAAGGGGGAGAGCTCAAAGTCGGTTGCCGTTCTCCAGTATATCAAGTTGTAAGGTGTGTGTTTCATTGCATCAGATTTCTTCACCGCTACTATTTTTTTTTCGTATGGGAAAATGGTGATAGTCTCCAGGTCCAGATGGCTTTTTATGCACACCAAATGACCACCCGGGATTTTCCTGGCAGGCCGTAACTGACACTGTCAACATTTGAAACCTCGGCATAATATTGTCGTTTCAATTTCATTTATTACACATCTTGCGGTGTCTACATTTCTCAAGCATTATTTGTGTGTGCATTAAAACATGAAGATCACAAACATATAGCATGTTCGAGAAAGATGCCGTATATTTATTATTTTCATCATTGTATATACAGTCCACTGTATATGAAACAAACTTGAAATGATCGAGGTGTTCACATCGCACGGCGTAATAGTATAACCCCTCAGAGCCCCTTGATTTCCAACTGAAACCCAAGCTTGACAGGCTCTCCTTTGATATTCAAATTGTAAATGGATACATTGTTTTGAGTCCTGACTCCTCTCATCAATTTCAGTGTAACAATCTGTGTTCACATTTACCTGGAGGTTTGTTCAGTTTATTTTTAGCATGTCCAGCTGTGAATTTCCTGTACAGCATATTTGTTTTAATAGTCTTGCCACGCTTCACAGCTTGTCCTCCAGAGAAAACTACATCAAATGGAAGAATCCAAAGTCAGGATAGGGGTGTGCGGGATGGTAGGTTACCAGCAGAGGGAATTACACTGATGTACTCCCTGTTAAATCAAGACAGAAGGGTCCAATACTATAGGCTACAGAGGGAATCTTGACTATGTTTCACCCAGGCTAGAAATGACACGTATTCATATGCAAATGAGATCGTGTGTAACAACACAGAACTGACTGCCTGGGGAATACCTTGCCCCTTCTGAAGCGCTATTCACCAGGAAGAGGCAGTTGAAGGGGGTTTGAAAATACGTTGCAGTATTATGGGTTTTTGTGTTAATTAATGTGTGAAGCCTGTTTGTCTCGTATATAATTTTCACAACACCCTCATTCAAACTTGTTCTATCTTGGCTTTGAAGGCTTTTATCGGAAAAAAAGGAATGGAATATCCTATGTAGCATTGTGATCGTTTGACGAGCGCTGAATTGAAGGGTCGACAACAGCATTTTTATCGAACAGGCCGGTATCAACGGCGGATTTTTGGATAGCCAGAGAAAATGACTTGAAACAAAAGAAGCCAACACACGTATTTCCTTATAGAAACAAAGATCAATTAACAGCTCTCTATTTTACAACATTCAACGATTTCAGATAATTTAACATAATATCTCCAGGTGGCGACAAAACACTGAAGCCATGACGGGGATAAGTAGGCCCCTAACAGAGAAACATTTCTATCATTATCCTTCCATATATCATCCGTTTATGAAAAACAAAATGGCAGACATCGGACACACCAGTCTAGGTTTTACACGCTCGCTTAGGTAAAGAACAAATCGGCAACCATTTAATTCCCGCAGTGAGCGGCTATTGGTCTCAGCATAATTTTTCACAATATTCGCAAGACCGTCACACGTTCGTTCCTTGAATTCACAAAAAGAATATGTCTATCGTTTCTAATATAATAGAAATAATTTGACACTCGCGCAACTATTATGTTTTACTATCAGTTGTTTTTATTTACCATTCAGGAATATATGCTGTTTAGATTTGGTTTAGGTGACATTAACAACTCCATTTTGCGTATGCGTCTATACTGCCGATCTCGCGCATAATGTTGCGTATCTGTTCATATTCATTCTAGCTATTGCCGACCGTGTGCAATCGAATTTAAGTTAGATCGTCCCATTTTAGAATTTGTGGGTGATTGTAAATCAGTTAGAATATCCGATCGTAAATCTCCCGAAAAAATGGGGTCGATCGTAAATCGAAAGATGATCGTATATATGGATCGCTTACCGTAATTCACCTTCCAAATTTAATTCGAAAACGGCCGATTTTTCCGCTGTCGTGATTTTGTCCATCCTAATAAAACGAACACGGGAGCATTTTCAATATCCGTGAAACAATAAATTCGAACACTCCCGTTTTCGCCACGGAATTCGTGCCGATGAAAGTAAAGTGAATATGTTAGGCTACTAGAATCTCGTATAGTATATCGGCGTATGCTATTATTTGTAAGCGCAGAGAAACAACAGGGAATGGTACAATATAATCAGACTGAACTAGAGGTTCCGCTTTGACCCTTGAGTTGCCGCTCCGGCATGAAGCCTATGCTGGTTGTTTTTTTGAGCAAAAACATGTCTCCCCCAACCTCCCACCTTGCCTTGAATGGGCACATAATTTAAGGGAAAGTGCTGTAAAATTAATGTAGCAATAAGTATCTTAAACAAAGCTGCGTATCTAAAAATATTAATTACAAAGAAGCGATTTTCATTGTACATACATGTACAAGTAGATGAACGGATGGACGGACACCGGACACGGATGGATGCATGCACACATACACCAAAACCTGATCAAATGTGGGGGCTATCCCAATGAAGCTTCCATCCAAGTTTGGTCAAATTCCATCCAATAGTTCTCAAGATATCTTGCAGACAAGGCCTGTATATACATGTACAAGCAGATGGACGGACACCGGACGAACGCATGGACACACACCAAAACCTAGTCAAATGAGGGGGCTATCCCAATGAAGCTTCCATCCAAGTTTGGTAAAATTCCGTCCAGTAGTTCTCCAGATATCTTGCAGACAAGCCTTGTATATACATGTACAAGTAGATGGACGGACGGACGGACACCGGACATGGATGAATGCACGCACACACCAAAACATAATCAAATGAGGGGGGCTATCCCCCTGAAGCTTCCATCCAAGTGTGGTGAAATTCCGTCCAGTAGTTCTCAAGATATCTTGCAGACAAGGCCTGTATATACATGCACAAGTAGATGGACAGACGGACGGACACCGGACACGGATGAACGCATGCACACACACCAAAACCTAGTCAAATGAGGGGCTATCCCAATGAAGCTTTCATCCAAGTTTGGTGAAATTCCGTCCAGTAGTTCTCCAGATATCTTGCAGATAAGCCTTGTATATACATGTACAAGTAGATGGATGGACAGACGGACACCGGACATGGATGAATGCACGCACACACACCAAAACCTAATCAAATGAGGGGGCTATCCCACTGAAGCTTCCATCCAAGTGGGGTGAAATTCCGTCCAGTAGTTCTCAAGATATCTTGCAGACAAGGCCTGTATATACATGTACAAGTAGATGGACGGATGGACGGACACTGGACACGGATGAATGCACCCACATACACCAAACCCTAATCAAATGAGGGGGCTATCCCAATGAAGCTTCCGTCCAAGTTTGGTGAAATTCCGTCCAGTAGTTCTCCAGATATCTTGCAGAAAAGCCCTGTATATACATGTGCAAGTAGATGGACGGACGGACGGACACCGGACATGGATGAATGCACGCACACACAACAAAACCTAATCAAATGAGGGGGCTATCCCACTGAAGCTTCCATCCAAGTGGGGTGAAATTCCGTCCAGTAGTTCTCAAGATATCTTGCAGACAAGGCCTGTATATACATGCACAAGTAGATGGACGGATGGATGGACACCGGACACGGATGAATGCACCCACATACGCCAAAACCTAATCAAATGAGGGGGCTATCCCAATGAAGCTTCCATCCAAGTTTGGTAAAATTCCGTCCAGTAGTTCTCCAGATATCTTGCAGA
>JAVTVY010033613.1:0-138762 GCA_036873755.1 Hanleya hanleyi
CCATATGTTTTCCGAAACTAAATTGGCTCCAGATGCAGCCCTGTTATGTTTTCATATGGTAACAAGACAAAGACAAGCTGGGGGCAAGTAGTTGACCAATGTCATTGCTGAATTTTAAGATTTTAGATTTCCTTGAAATTGCAGGTCAGAATTTAATGTCGAACACAGAATACAGTATATGTAGGCCTACAGTCATGACAGTGTAGCTGCTGTAGAAAGTGGCACATGTACCAGTAATAAATAAACATTTATTTTGAATCACAAGTTCTTGTTTTTTTGATGATGTATAGTCGATCACTGCTCGTCTTTAGCCACACATGTATGTCAAAATTCCATTGTTCAGGCTGGTGTTCTGAACAAATACAATGTTCAACACAAAACGTAAGCTTATCAAAGAAAGGTACCGGTACATTCATGTACATTATATTTTACAGTGGGTGACAAAAAAATATTTTCGCAATCACTTGATTGACAGCCTCTGAGATAGTTCATCATCATTACAGTTTTAACCATGGAAAAATGAATGACATGGTTTTGTTCAGGTTGTAATTTAATGTGACAGGTAGAAAATGATTCTACCTGTCACATGTGACAGGTGGAGATTTTCAAACATTTCGTTAAAGTTTTGGACTTATTGAATTCCTGACACAGCTTCTCGGCCTCACCTTTGTCTCCTAAACTACGGCCAACCCGACCCCCTGAACTCTCATCTATTCCAAATGCTTACATCGGGCTACAGATATTGAACCCATGCATTACCCTCGGGGAGCATGTCCCCACCCCTGGGACCTCAGGACCAAGTAAATGTTAAGTTTTGGACTTAGAAAATTTCTGTCCACAGCATCTCGGCTTCAACTATGTCTCCTGAACTAAGACCATCCCGACCCCCCGAACTGTCATCTATTCCAAATGCTTACATCTGGTTACACTTTTTGAACCCATCCACTACCCTCGGGGAGCATGTCCCCACCCCTGGGGCACCGAGCCCCACCCTCTATCTCTTAAACTAAGCTTCACCCGACCCCATACCCATATATAGTCTGGGAGCTTAGATCATGATACACTTATTCAACCTATCCACTACCCTCGGGGAGCATGTCCCCACCCCTGGAGCACCGAGCCCCACCCTCTATCTCTTAAACTAAGCTTCGCCCGACCCCATACCCTGATATAGTATGGGAGCTTAGATCATGCTACACTTATTCAACCTATCCACTACCCTCGGGGAGCATGTCCCCACCCCTGGGGCACCGAGCCCTACCCTCTATCTCTTAAACTAAGCTTCGCCCGACCCCATACTCTTGTATATTCAGAGAGCTTAGATCATGCTACACTTATTCAACCCATCCACTACCCCAGGGAGCATATCCCCACCCCTGGGGTACTGAACCCCACCCTATATCTCTTAAACTAAGCTTCGCCTGACCCCATACCATCATGTATTCAAGTAGCTTACATCATCATACACTTATTCAACCCATCCGCCATCTACACTTATCCAACCCATCCACTACCCCGAGAGCTAGACTGGATGAGTCTCTATTTCATATGTACTATTATTAATAATAAAATGATCTTTAACCCTTTCACCGATTAAACCCGGTGTACGGGGATAAGAGAGTGCCACCGGTACGACCATCCCCGGTTGACCGGGTTAGCTTTAAACCTGTTGGCCATCACGATGGGTACAGCACTTTTATTTTTTTGCATTCGTTTTAACGGAAACCTATCAAACACTGTATACTTCTGGAAAGTCAAAACCTTGATCAATTTGATTCTCGAAATTGTTTGTTTGTTCCGCAAAAGAAATAAAGCAAAATTAGATGTTGAACGAAAAAAATCGGAGCGAAAAATGCGTTTTTTCCACATACCGTGTGACGGGCCTCTCGGCAGCAAGCCGCAGAAATGAAAAAAATCATTGAAAACCTCATCCTAACTCCTGTATTTTTGATGTTACACGACTGGTAAAGCGTGGTGAATATTCCCCAGACGATTAAAACTGCCAACGACCACCGGCAAAGTTTATTTCCATATTTTTACGAGTCTTGATCCACAAAGTTTGACAACCAACTTTCTATTTCACCCAAGATGGTTGCCGCCTTCGGACGACGAGCCAATCGGTATGCGTAATTTCGCCCACGTGACCTCCATCCGCCAACAGATAAGAAGCGCGTAGACAGTGGCTGGAAAAATGGAATTACATCATTTTCAATCCAATCGTATCCTCAGTTTTATTTTTGCCATCCGTCCCAGGTCATGTCATGTACAGAAAGGGGAAAGCCCATGCTTTCGAATGAGAGGTCAAACATTGCAAATGGCCGAGTACAACTCGAGATAAACACTGTCAAATGCGATTGAAAAAAGACTATTTCTCTGTTGAATTTTGACGTTTTCAAGTCGAGAAAGCCGGGGAAAGCGCATTCTCTTGAAGTAAAACCTAATTTTGTATGCTATTTTATTTATTTTGCTATAAAACTGGAGCAAATAACACCGGAGTGTTCATTGTGGAGACGGGGTCCCTATGTTTTTCTACAAATCTCAGACGCAAACACGTTTTCTAACATTCCGAAGACAACATGTACAAATTTTAACAGTTCTCAGGGAATTGATCGTCAGCAGGTCACTTTTGTCAGGGGAAATAATCGGTGAAAGGGTTAATAAATAGAATGAGAAAAAAAGAAAGAAAAAAAAACATGAAAACAATATTTTTAAAATAGAGACTGGACGATTTGATGGGTTTTGTCGTGTAAAGATTCCATCTGGAGGCGTGGTTAGTCTGGACGATTGACATGTTTTACCTTCGGTCGCAATATTTGTATCAATTGCATTCTAACGGCATATTGTGACGTCTCGGCAGTAACGTCATTCCCATTGTTGAGGTCATGGTAGTAACGTCATTCTCATTGTTGACGTCACATGAACGCATTTCTTCCAGCGTGCGTATATAAACGAACCAATCAAATCCTTTTGAGTTGGAGGCGGGGTCAGAATACGGAGTTTTCATTGATGACAAAAAATGCACAGTATATTGTGCATTTTTTCTTGCAAAGTTAGCTCCCTTGTGACGTTCCGTCCAGTCCCTGTTTCAAGCATTTCTTAATAGGCAGAGTTACTTCCTCTTGTTTCCCGTTTAAAATACATTATGAAACGGGCTGGATCCAGTCTACCCCGAGAGCATGTCCTCACCCCCGGGGGCATAGAGCCACACCCTCCATCTCTCGTATACCCTCCTATATTCTGGGAGCTTACATCATTCTACACTTATTCAATGCATTGCCCGACCCCATACCCTCATATTTCAAATTTTATATCTCTTATATGTGAAACTAACCTACTATTAGGTATGAGATGTAGTGTACATTGTATATACACACACACAACAAATGACCTACAATATATACTTTATAGTAATTACTTATAGTAATACATGTAGTTTGATGACATTATTTTGTTTCAGAAGTACAATATTAAATAACCTGGCGGGGGAATCCCGCAGTTTTGAATTTCGTGTCGCCTTAAATGAAGGACAAAATTCCCTTCAATTTTGCTATCAAATCATTCTATTCCACATCATATGATTTAGCTTAAAGCTTTTACATGAACCATATTTGTGTCCACACATTTAACTTATTATATTAATTAAAACTGAGTTTGTGGGTGTCCCAGTTTTACCAGTGCACATTATTATGTAGCATTACACATGTATGATTGAAAACATTTGTCATTATATTCTTGTATTTGCATACAAATGGGAGGGTTCACCCACAAGGCTGGTGTCCCATTCCATACTGTAAATGATACCTCTACTCCAACTATTACATTGTTAATAGCTCTGTCAGAAAAGGGATTATATAATTCACGTATCATGACACAAAGTTACACCAAGAAGTTCCGTGGTCCAAATTGCACGGTCAATTGTCCCTAACTATGCGCTGTATATGCTTACTTTGAAAAAGAAATGTAATCTTTATTTCAAGTTTTATAATATAGTTTCTTTTAATCCAACCTCAACATCACTGATATAGAAACCATATTTTTATGTATTGTCTTTTCAAATATGTGCATTGCCAATGATGTGCAACCTCAAATGATGTGCCACCCTAAAGGGCTCGATGTTTTTGCGAAGCTGCATGTGCAGATTTTTGAAGTTATTTTATTTCAGCGGTTTATTGGAAATCAGTCTTATGTTAAAACAATGGGAGCCTAATGGGTAAAATGGTACACAATTATCAGTAAATTTCTGCAAAAACTTCTTCCTTTCTTTTAATTTCAGGACAACTTTAATAAAATTTGGTAGTCAGGGGTTTTTGAACATGCTAGATCTGCTGGTAGTCATTGTTGACGCCGCGGCAATATTTAGCTGCCTAATCTGCATAAATTTGCATAATGGAACACCGTTCTACTATTGGTACCGGGGTACCTGCATTGAAACCGGTATCAAATGTCACCAGTATTTCTAAATGCGAACTTGAGAAAAAGATTGGACCCATGGACAACCTGAACATTCCCACACCACATAATTATCTTTGCCCACTGACAGTCATTCAGGAGTTAATTTCCATAAATTTCTTACTCGGTATGGAACATTTATTTTATTTGATGTATATTCCAATTTTCTAATAAGAAATAACTTTTAAACAAAATGAATAATTTTTTTAAATCAAATCAGTTGAAGATCCCGCATTTCTTTTTGTTTATTCTGTTGTAAAGTAGATGAAGCACCATTGTCAGCCAGAAGGAAAAACATTTGAGTGAATGGAGTCAAAGTTGTTGTTGTTGTTGCAAAATAAAATAAAGTGACCGATTGATAAAACTTACTTCATCACGACTATTTTATATGCTATTAATATTTTTTAATCTTAAAACATTTTAGGAAATATTATTCTGGCGAAAATGATTAAACATTTCAATGATTTGTTTCAAATCGCAAGTTTAGTCCATGCTTCCAAGTTAGTTCAATTCAATTTCAAGGGAGATTACTACTAACGTGACTGGAGCTGTTTTCTCATCACCCGCGAAAACGGCGATCGCATGCTGTACCAGCTAAACGTGGTAAGGAGAATTTCATGGTGAACCACAAGACGACTTCCGAGAGATTTACGTTCTTTGAGGTCATGTAACTTGACATTGTATTACATTCTGACCTATCACATATTAATTCATACATTAAACAGTAACAATAGCGCAAAATTTATAGCAAAATAGATCGTTTTCCGCCAGCATTCAACCTCAAACGACGCTATCAAAAGGGCACCGCTATTTTAGACGTGAGACGCCCTCTGTCGGCATGACCTCGTTACCCCTGGTTACGTCTAACAACAAGACGTGCGCTTCGGAGGACGTAAAAGTCTAAATAAATTCGGGATTTCGACATGAGCCAGTACAATTTTTATTCATATATCAGCCAGAACAGTGACACGAACATTAATAACGGACTGCCACTATCAGCCCGGCCATTCTCACCGGAGACAGCTTTCGAGGTCACGCAAAATCGCCACAAAACAGGAGACGAAAAAAATGTTGTACGTTTTAATAAAGCTGGTACCCTTGCGATATTCTGTGAGAAATTACGAAAATTTTAAGACCAAAAAGAAAGCGAAAAACCAACTGGCTCACATCCTAAGAGATCATTGCAAGACAAAGACTTTTAAAAAAGCGTCGCCATTTTCCACGGCGACCACCGCGTCTGCAAAATTAAGTGAACTCCAAAACCGCTCTCTGCCGATCACGAAACATTTTATGGACTAATTAAAATATCGACAACAGAACATTATATTTATTTAATCCAATTAATTTTTACAGGTAATTAAGGCAAAAAAATCATGTTTTATGACATTTTCCGCCACCACATAATTTGTGTTTACACATGCAATTCGCATGGCAGCTCATACAGCCGTTGGGGTCTGTACTGTTAATAAAGATGGGAAAAGTTACTTGGAGCGATGATGTAAGAGGGATTCTCCCTGTCAAAATAGTGACCTGCATTCTGCTTACTGGAGTCGTGATCTCACTATCATGAAGGCAGGACTCTGTCGAGAATGTGGGTTTGACGTAATTTCGATCACGTGAAGTAGTTAGCCAGTCCGTTAGTATGAGGAATCTGGTTACCTCCGAGCTATTACAATGCTGTGATTGGATAACCAGATAAAGCACCCCTAACAGCCAAGAAGTGCAAAAGAAGTGCAAAATATGCGATGTGAATCAGTGGGGGAACAAAGAGAGTAGAGAAGCTGTTTATCAGTATAGTGGAAGTCCTCTCCGGGGCAAAATATTATCCTAGCAGCAAACTTTACCTTTTCCCGTGATAATGGTATACAGCAAGGTCTTATTTTCTTTGAATGCTTCGAAAATGAATCGGAGAACAATCATATATTTGTGTATTTTGCCAATCGAATAATATTGAGTACCGGTAATAAATTGTTTCCAATTAAAAATAGAAATAACAATGGCACAGAAATATTTGACATGTGAAATTCTGTGGGGGTATTATTTATTTACTGTATTAAGTCCTCACTTGGGAAAGTGCAGTCGGAAACATTTTGGGAAAATGCAATTTGAGAATTATTTTTAAGTACACTTGGTCAAGTGCGAAAATTGCCGTTCACATCGGCCACTGTGTTAATATGGTACCAGCATACAAAAGTTCACTGGGAATGTCGGTGTCTTGCTCTTCGTCAAAATTTGTGAAATTCCGACCGATTCTTGCAATTATGCTCCAATCAACAGGAATCCAAAGGTATCTTTTTGATACAGAGATCAAATTTCAAGGTGGTCGAAAAATAAGTAAAACATCAAATTGTTTTTGTGATGGCATACATGTAGCTTACTGATTTTTACCCCTCGGCCAACTTGATTTGGCATTCCAAGTTTTTGGATGCTCTGAATAGTAGGCCAGCCAAGAGATGAAAAAACACTTTTGATTGCATCGCGTGTTAAAAGCAATCATCCACGCTTAATCAACTCTACATGTTGTGGGGATTGAGATGTGACCGGATGACATTCTCGCTTTTGACCTTAACGGTCATTTTTAGGCCAAATAGGTCATGTGGGTTCAAATCAGGATATTTTATCAAACTTTTAGTGAAAGATTAGTAATTGAAGCTAGCTCAATCTTTAACACTTGATAGTTTATTCAAGTGGGCTCATTTTGACAATATCTGCATAATCATTGGTACAAATGATCATGGGAAAATTCAATATGTCGCCCCGTAAATTTCATCCAAAACTTACTCTGAAGTAGTCAAAGTTGCCAATATATATAATTGGAAATTTAACCTGTTGGATGTAGTTTATGCAATGATGACCTTCATCCCCTTCTCCTGTGAGGGTAGACTATTCTGTTATTCCGACCAGCCCAGCTGGTGGACTGGTCCATGTGCTTGGTCATTAATGTGCAGATGACCAATGGGCTAACCATTTCTTATCTCTATCCCCAGGGAGCTAGCTCCGGGGGCCCCCACCCTCCATCTTTCTTTCTTCTCCGATCTCCATAGGGGCCAGACATGCTTTAGAACTTGCGAATTTATTTCAATTACCACCATCCCACCACCACCACCTTCAGCAGCTGGGGGTAGACTTCCATTTTTGGGGGGGAAAACATACTGTTTTCTTTCCCCCCAAAATCATTTACTGACGAGTTACTCTTTGGACCGCTCCGAGACAACATAGCCATGTTCCTCTCGTCAGCCCTGCGACTTTTCAGTAGGTTTAGAGTAGGCGACTGTTCAGGGGTACCACCCCCTGCAGCCAGGAGGCATCCTGACCTGCCTTGGCCCCTGAACACCTACGACTATTTTGTTAGCATTAGAGTAGGAGAGAAGCTGCGGGAGTCTGCCCCCTTATCCCAAATTGTATATTAATTGTGTTCATTTGTTATATGCTTTAATAAATGTATTATATGCAGTACATATCTTGTTGGTCATCATTGCATAAACTACTAATTGTAACTGTTTAACAAGGCGATTTCTAACTGTTAAACAAGGCGAGCTTCCTTTATATCTGAACACACTTGGGTCATTGTGGATCCTTATCCATCAGATTGAAATCGTGAGAAATTCAAAGTGGCAGCCATATGTAATATATGTAGTTTCGGTATCATTTACTACGCGTATGCGTATCTGACAGCAAGGCATTATACGACATCTTTATGGCCATTGAAGTGACACTCCCGAAGTGAACGCCGGCTTCACCTGAGCATGTACCTGTGCTAACAGGGTCGGAAATCTGTTCTTTTTACTAGTCCCAAAACCGGAAAAGAGCTCTGGAAAGTAGATATTAAGGCATTTGTGTGTAGAATGTGGTATAATGTTTGGGTTTTTTGAGTTTTTTTTTACAAATTTGGACCTGCTGATTCTGAAAATGGCGTATGCCAAGAAGTATTTGTGCATTTACTTTTTGCATTTCACCAGACATCTCCTTAATTCGTGATATTGTTGGGATAGAATGGCTGAGACATTTTCTGGGAATTAACGCATCAAAAAATCTAATGGTCGTGTATTTTCGTTCAGTTTCCAATATGGCTGTCATATACATCCACTAAATATTGTATTTACTGATCCACCAGGAAATATGACGGTGATTCATACTGCAACATTAATAGCACAGGTGGCAGCACATATAGTTCATTGGACCACACATAAAACCTAAAATAATAAGCTAGGACAGCCTCTAGCTGCTGACATTAAACCTACCTGGACTGGTGGGAGGGGGAACAGCTTCTGGTGTGACTCTTCCTCCATTAGGAACTTATCCCTTATTTGCATTGCGGTGAACTTCACATAATCCTAGGTGTAACGGTTCACACATGGATTTGAAATGGTGGCCATGAGATGTCTTCAGAAATTTGATTAATCGTTGATTTAGTCCTATATGGAACATTTTTCTCATCTCAAACAACATGCAATTTCTTTAATCATACCGGTAACGACTTAAATGCAGATTTGTTGAAACATATAAGGCCTCTTGCCCCAAGAATTCAAAATTATACCCCTCCTTTCATCTATCACTCACGACACCTAATTTCAGGCTGCTATTTGGGCAAACCTTGAATCGCTTTCGCAATCTTCTACAATATTCGCACATTAGTCAAAGTGTGGTGGCATCAGGTCTAATAGGTCTGGCGTCGCTTACATCTCGCGTGCACGATTTCAAGTTAACAGAGCTATGGTATCAGCCCTTCTCTTCGATCCATAAATCGAATAGCGCTTGAGTCGGTAATAGGGTATGTGTGGTCGCGCCATTCTGGACATCCATCCAAAAATGAAGCATGACTCATGATTGTATACCAGGACAATTGCGTTTTGAAATTTTAATGTTGGTTGGTGTGGTCACCTCATGAACAATTAAACAAATGAGTTATTCTCCGTTATAGTAATTTCCACTGATGCAACGAGAGCCTGTAAGAGTCGCCAATCATTTGGTGGTACCAGAGGCCACATAGAGGATTGTTTGTTGGTGGTTACCAGACTGACAATTCAATCTGTCTTTAGCTTTCAGCTGGTAAACCCGTCTCAAAAGAGTGACTATATGCATCTCTTCATGGCAAACTTCGCTGTATAATGTTGAATTGTATGACCCTGGTTGAAAAATGTGTTTCCTTCAATGATGAAATCATCCAGGAACTACCATATGTACGTGTCTGATTATCAAATTATGTTTAACTCTTCTGAAAAATATTAAGCTAAGGCCTCCTTGGTATGATTAGGTGACAAACCCTTTCCTTCATAAGGGGTAATTATTCTGACCATTTGACTACAAACAGGGACATCTGGTCAAGGGTAATATTCCTGAACATCCGACTACAAACAGCTAGGGTCACCTGGTAAAAGATAATTATCCTGACAATCTGACTACGGACACGGGTACCCGTCCCCTCCATTTTTATGGAATGTTGCTCATATGTTCCAAAAAGAATATCTAAAACCACTCTATCTTGCATATGACTGGTAGACAAGCTATATGTACAAGAGCAATGCCATATATGTTAACAAATCTTTCTGTGTGTAGCTTCCGGCTTGTGACAGCCCTGTCCAACAATCATGAGCGCCATCAGATAGTTCCTTTGTTGACGGACAATTTTGTCAGCTGAGCTATAAAACTGATAAGTTTGAAGTTTCGATCACACGGATGGGGGATTAGAACAAGATCAATGGGGCACTACAATGGATGTTATATTAAATTTTCACATAATGCTTCACATCCGTGAATACGCAATTGACGTAATAAAATATTACCAACCATAATGTAGTAATTATTCTTCCTATACGAAGATATAGAAAAAAATAGACGACTTATCCTTATTTGACAACTCTTGACCTTCATGACCTAAAAAATGACCTTCAAGGCAAAAAATGAGAATGTCATCCGATCACATCTCAATCCCCACGCCATGATTAAGCATGGATGACAGCTTTTAACAAACGATGCCGCCATCTTCTTGGTTTGGCTCACTAATTTGGGGTCATTGCTCTCCCTAAATGTTTTTCTTGTCCCTCCAGCTAGGGAGCTGAATCTTACCACACTATACCATTGGATCAAGCTTTACGAGAAAATGTTTTAAAAATCCAAGATGGCCACGTGATGATTTTCGATTTTCTTATTTATGTGTTTTCTTCAAAAAAACTGCATGATAATTTAGTAAATAATCATCTGATGTAAAATGAAATAGTTTTTGTCCCCTTTTCCTCGTAGAAAAGTAGGAATTTGAACCAAAAATGACGAAAACAACATTTTTTTCTGATACGCCACATGGCCGCCATTTTGAATTTACTCGTGATTTTCTGCTCTTAGCTATGCAAATAGGCTCAATATGACCCCAGGATGATCAACTACAAAGTCATGCAGTGTCAGCTCTCAATTTTTTTACCGATTCGAAGATAGGGCAGAAAGTTTTGGAAGGGGGCCACAATGCCCCCCCACCCCCCCTCCCAAGGGCTGGTAGTGTTAAAATTTCCCATAATCCATTGCATCTGTGAATATGCAAATCACCAGTAAGTAAGACCAGAAGAAAAATGAAGCAAGTTAAAAAAATTAGTCCCAGTCACTCTTCCTTTACGAAAATATTGCAAAAAATAGATGCTTTACCCTTATTTGACCTCTAATGGCCTTTATGACCTGAAAAATGACCTTAAAGTTCAAAAGTGAGAATGTCATCCGGTCACATCGTAATCTGCACACCATGTAGAGTTGATTAAGCCTGGATGACAGCTTTTAACACGCGATGCCATCAAAAAGTTTTCTAGCCATCTTTGGGTTGGGTGGCTGGTCTACTAGAAGCTCTTCTATTGATTTCATCAAATCACCGCATATACAAATTATGGTTCCAAGAAAGTCCATCCAGGATTTTCAATTATAATGGGTGTGCTTTTTGAACCAGTAAACAGATCTGCAAACACTATCCAATACAGTATCCTATTTCTTCTAATTATTCTGACCGCAAAATCTCTCTGGCTATCTTGTCCGTTATTGCCGACTATTTAGCCTCCGTTTTTATACGCCCGCCAAAAGGCGGACGTATTATGTGATGGCGGTTTCCGTCCGTCTGTCTATCCCTCGTGTCCGGCCTATATCTGGGACAGTTTTCTATCTACAGTTCTAATTTTTGGTGAGTGGATACCCTACGAGGAGACGATGTGTCGCGTACCAAAATGAAGGTCAAGGTCAGAGGTCAAAGGTCGCTGGCCTAAAAAACAGGAAATCACTGAAGTGTCCGGTCTATATATCTGAACGTTTTCTATCCACAGTTGCAATTTTTTGCGAGTGGCTACGCTAGGTGGAGACGATGTGTCGCGTACCAAAATTGAGGTCAAGGTCAGAGGCCAAAGGTCACTGTTGCCTAAAATCGGGAAATCATTGATCTGACAGTTTTCTATCTACGGTTCTAATCTTTGATGAGTGGATGCCCTAGGGGGGAACGATGTGTTGCATACAAAATGTAGGTCGAGGTCAAAGGTCACTGACCCAAAAATCAGGAAATTATTAAAAATAACATTTCTTTGTAGGAGTAGATACATTAGGGGGAAACAATATTTCACATACCAAAATTTAGGTCAAGGTCAAAGGTCAAGGTCTCTGTTACCCCAAAATCATGAAATTGTTAAAAATCATGATTTTTTGAGTCCATTGAGAAATTACGGGTAGCCGTTTTGTCATGCACCAAAATTTAGATCCAGGTCAATAGTCCAGATCACTGCGACACCAGAATCAAGGTCAAAGGTCAGTGTGACCTAAAAATCAGAAAATCATTAAAAATTACTAATATTTGGTGAGTGGATTCAAGGTCACTGTGACTGGAATCAAGAAATCTTTGAAAATTACTTTGTTTTGTGTCCGTAGATTCATTAGGGGGACATGATGTGTCACATACCAAAATGTAGGTCAAGGCCGAACATCAAGATCACTGTGACCCCCAAAATCATGAAATTCATAAAAACATGATTTTTTTTTTGTCCATTGATACATTGACGGAAGATGTCATGTACCAAAATTTAGGTCAAGGTAACTGTAACCCCAAAATCCGGAAATCACATTTTCATATGCCTGTCGAAGACGAGGTCATGTAATGCGATGTTGCGTTCTGTCCATTCATCCATTAACATTTGTTGTCCATGCGATATCTCTAGTTTCAAGGTATGGAATGGTACCAAACTGTGAGTATACCTTACTCGCATGGCAAAGAGGAGCCATACATTTTGAGATCAATTTGTCCACGGTCAAGGTCACAGTCCTTCAAAACTGAATCAAGTTTAACTGACCATATGTGTTATGGTAAAGAGAGAAAAAACAAAGTTTTGCTTAGTCCTTTTCGTTCAAGCCGATGGGTGCTCTCGTGTAGAGTTGATAGATCCAGTAACGCTCTCGAGCTTGGCGTGATTTGGTGCTAGCTTCGAGATCTGGGTCTGATGTCATTACTTCGATAATGTGGAAGCTAATGTGGTCAGTCGTGTGGCCGGCTGACCAGAAATGAAGTGGTGCTGGGTTTAAACTATGATTCCGTGTGTCATTGTAATGTTCTCGGATACGTTCGTGGAAGGTTCTTTTGGTTTCTCCGACGTATTGTTTGGAGCATTTGGTGCATGTGAGTAAATAGATCACATTGCGGGTGCAACAATTGCCAATGTGAATAACGAAAACAATATATCCAACACAATAAATTAATCTTTATTCACTAAACTTTGCTTTTTCTTCCGTTTATTGGGACCATTCATCCCCCGTTTTTGGAGACCACCCTTTGTGTCTTACCACCACGTAACAGATTATATTACCGGCCTACACTATAGCCAATATATCACCCACCGGCCCACGTCTGCGGCCGATATGTCAATCATTGACCCATACCGGCCCACAACATAGCAACAGGGCCGCTCACTAGCCCACAACGGCCTACGGTCACATAGTTACGAACCATACAGGCCTACACGGGCCTACGGTATTTCTCCACTATATAAAGCGGCCGAATGGCCATTCACACACAACCTCTGACGAGATCACAACGATCGAAACCGGTCAGGTTTTTACAGACAGAAGTCAACTCCAGCCTTTGCCGAGTACAGTTTTTCTTCACTCCATACCTGACCATATGTGTTAGGTTGGAATATTCAGTATGCTCTCCCCTACATGTATATGGCATTCATCCTGTGGAGTTGTCTCCCACATTTGAAACAGCTACATTTTAGTTAAACTGTTGTGAAACAAAAACCATACATTTAGTAATTTAACGGGGAGAGGGGTCCTATATGAACTTCATACCTCTTTATTAACTCAAGAACAAAGGTTTATTTCGCCACTTCTTCTTTCATGAAAAATTATCTCGTCTGAAAGGAATCCATTTGCAAGAAAACTACTGTTTTCTTGTGTTTGATTTTTGTCTATTTCAGTGTGGGATATGTGAGCTCTCGGCTCTTGCTTCAAGGTCAACTAGTTATCAAGAGTTAAGCTCGCTTTAGTTTATCATTCAATATAAGATGTTATATATGTTACATTCTCAGAAGCACAAAATTGTAGGCTAGCTACCAATTGGAATCAAGGCTATCAAACAACTTTGAAATTTGGACCAATGTAATTCCAGATACACGGGCGTATGTTGAAGCTCCTTGGGCTCTTGTTTATACATGTATTTTTTCTGCTTCTACATCTAAAAAGCGGTTTGAAAAGTTAGATGTGGAGTAATTGGTATTAAAGGATTGATGAAAAGGTATCATTAAGTAGTACTGTCTTAGCCAATTTATTGAGAATATTGTAAATAGCTAAATCGCTGTGTTTGTTCTTTTCAGATGGCTATGGATAAGCAAAAGCTTGGCTTTATGGAGAATTTCTGCCTCAGTGGTGCAGCGGCTATTATCTCGAAGACCGCTGCGGCTCCTATCGAGCGTGTGAAACTGCTGGTACAGAACCAAGATGAGATGATAAAACAGGGCAGGCTGACAGAGCCATACAAGGGTGTGATTGACTGTACAGCACGTACATTCAGGAACGAAGGTATCCTGCCTTTCTGGAGAGGTAACCTGGCCAACTGTATCCGTTACTTCCCCACACAGGCTTTGAACTTTGCCTTCAAAGACCAGATCAAGAAGGCATTCAAACAAAAGAAATCCGATCCCTACATGGTCAATTTCGGTAAAAATATCGCGTCTGGTGGCACAGCAGGGGCCATGTCCCTATGCTTCGTGTACTCCCTGGACTATGCCCGTACCCGCCT
Source organism: Hanleya hanleyi (assembly GCA_036873755.1). NCBI lineage: Eukaryota > Metazoa > Mollusca > Polyplacophora > Lepidopleurida > Hanleyidae > Hanleya > Hanleya hanleyi. The sequence goes on from JAVTVY010033613.1 coordinate 14,696, forward strand.
TGCCAATGATGCGAAGGCAGCCGGAAAAGGCGGTGTGGCCGAGCGAGAGTACAAAGGCTTGATAGATGTCTACAGGAAGACATTGAAGAGTGATGGTTTTGTAGGACTCTACCGAGGATTCATGATTTCCTGTGTAGGTATTGTAGTATACAGAGGGTGCTACTTTGGCTTCTATGACACATTGAAGCCCATTCTATTAGGAGAGAATGCAGGCCTGCTCCTGTCCTTTTCCCTGGGTTACGTGGTCACAATTACATCGGGTCTGATCTCCTACCCCATCGACACAATCCGGAGGAGAATGATGATGACGTCCGGCCAAGCTGTTAAGTACAAGGGCTCCATGGATTGTGCTGTCCAGATCGTCAAGAACGAGGGCTTCATGTCCCTGATGAAGGGTGCAGGTGCCAATATTCTCCGGGGTGTGGCCGGCGCTGGTGTCCTTGCTGGCTTCGACAAGTTCCAGGAGTGGTACATCAAACTGAGATTGAAAGCCGCGTGAAAATAGTAATCTTAGGCACTAATTTGTTTTTTGTTATCTGCAATATGAATGTAGATTACGTATAATTATTTTCTGTATAGCAGGAATGTAAACTTATTATATTCCGTGAAACGTGTGAAATTCTTACAGCAGCCATAGGTAAACCAGGACGCCTGTGGTTTTGTCATTCCTATATCAGCCATGTGTATATCCGAGAAACTTGTGTGACGGTTGGCCATTGAGTGGCAGTGCATTCTTCAGCCGAACTGAAAACAGTTCTTGGCATTCAGACAATTTTCACCAGTGTGACCAGTGGGTATTTCAGGAATCGGGAAACTGTAACAAATGTACCTACCAGGAATAAATTAAGCAAACTCGCATGGAATTCATAACAAAACAGATGTTGTTAAGCGTTCATGTTTTATATCAAAATGGAAATTGTGAAAGTCTTGGCGCATATTGGGATAATTCTGGGTGATCATTCGGGCAGTCCATATAGTTGGGTAGTAAGCAACACACGCTGTTGAACATCCACAAGGGGTATTCAACCCTCCCAATACCGATGGTCATAGATAAGAAAAGGAAGGCAGCTTGTGTAGACATAGGGGTTGGGGGGTTGCGATTGATGGATAATAACCTATAAAAGGAGAAATACGAATGGAAGAGACTGAGTACTTTTAATTTTCAGAGGAGTGCTCCCCGACATCAGTGGCTGTCCTGGTGCATCTGATCTGATACATTTAACCTTATGAATGACGTTGCATGTCGATGATTTGTTTCAGGCATTCTGAACACGAACCTATGACGTTCCAATCAAAAGCGATCAGACTTGTGATGTGAGCAGATGTACAACAGATCAACAAATCTTGACCACATGCATGTACGCCCTCGCTCGGCTGTGCCATTGCCTCTCTTCACTGACCATGACCATCGGTAGGAAAGCTCGTGTCGACTAAATTCTGGTCCTCCATAAAGTCCCATTTTAACACCATGTTAAAATTTGCAGAGGTTAAATAAAGATACAACACCTCTCAATGGTTTCAAAGCCAAATATTTGATTACTTTATAAATGAAGTACATGTAGCTATCCTACCTAAAGTGTTTTAACCTATCTCCCTCGATATTACTCGTTGCCACCCACCCGACCGTCCAAAGCTCCTGCAGGAGGGGTGAATGTATTTAGTCGGCATTTACCTCGGTGAATGATGTGGCTAATTGTGAGGGTTGAGTAAACAGCCCACAAAATTCACCTCAGCAATTGCCAAGGTAAATAGGAATTATTTTAATTGAACATTGTTCACGGAGGTGAGTTTTCTGAATTGTGTGTGCAGAGTTGAAAGAGTGCATTCACATGATAAAAATGTCTGTTACATTTTGATCAATTTATGGAAGATAAATCTTCAGAAGCTGAATATATATGGACATAAATTTGGTCCCGAAACTTGAACACACCCAAATAGTAGGTTGCGAAGAAAAGGTTGACCGCTGGCACATTCTCCATCCCATGATACATTGAATTTATAGAAATAATCCCTAGTTTTCGATCGAAAAGTTCAATGTTCACAATGATTTGGTGAAAGCTTGTTGATTTTGTAGAATCTACTGAATGTCTGATCTGATTTGAATAGATCCGTTCTCGGCTACATAAATCTGGACTGCATTGAAATACAATTGTGTGTGGGGACTGGCACTGAAGTCTTTAATTTATCTGGGCACAATGGTTTATCTTATAACATGGGGGTTTATCTAATATAGCAGTAACTGGTATAGATATAATAATAGTGCTTCCTGGAGTCCTTCCTATATTTTACTCCAAACCTATATTTCGACTGGTTCCCATGAAAACTTTCATCAATGCTATGAAATTCACTGAGCCACTTGCAGGCCTGATAATACAATAATAAAATACAACATTGAAAGAACCGTAGTTCTCAATGTCTTGCAGACAGTTTAGGTTGTACATGTACAAGTAGATGGATGGACGGCATGCACGAACTAGCAGCTAATCAGATCCGGCCAGGCCAGCCTGTTTATATGTACGAGTAGACGGACACCCCAAAAGCTCATCAGATCGGGCTGTTCGAATGAAGGTTCCGTCCACATTTGAAATTCTGCCCAGTAGTTCTCCAGCACAAACATTTGGTGGGAAAGGTACCCTATTTCTCCTAATTATTCAGACCGCAAAACTCGAGGCTACTGTGGAGAGAAATTCTGAAAACATTCTATAAATTGCACTAGCTATCTTTCCAGTTCTTGGGATAAATAACATCCATGCCACAGCATTTAGCCTCAGTTTTCTGCGTAACTCTAAAAATGCTGTTCAAAAAATGAGAAGAAATAGGGTAATAAATTTGATGACCCCAAAATTTTATGGCAGGAAATTTCACTTCCCGTAATTGAATTATTTGATGGATTACTGTATGCCACTTCAATGGATCCTACATGCAAAATTCTAGTGAATAGACCCGCAACTTTTATTGTATGATGCTACATGGTGAATATCTGAGGAACAAACTAGAGTTTATAAACAACACAGAAACACCGGTATAGATTAATAAATATATTTATTTGGCCAACACATTGGTCAGACTAAGCTGCCAGTTGGTGTCGATTGGCTTTCGCCCGATTGGCATAAGCCATGTTGGCTTACGCCCGAGTGGCTTTCGCCCGAGTGGCTCACCATGTGAATGGATGTGCCCGAGTGGCTTTCGCCCGAGTGGCTCACCATGTGAATGGATGTGCCCGAGTGGCTTTCGCCCGATTGGCATAAACCATGTTGGCTTACGCCCGATTGGCGTAAGCCATGTTGGCTTACGCCCGATTGGCTTACGCCAGTGAATGGCTCACCATGTGAATGGGTGTGCCCGATTGGCTTTCGCCCGTGAATGCTCACCAAGTGAATGGGTGTGCCCGAATGGCTTTCGCCCGAATGGCATGTGAATGGGTGTGCCCGAATGGCTTTCGCCCATATGGGCCTGGCATGTGAGTGGGTGTGCTCGAATGGCTTTCGCCCGAATAGCATATGAATGAGTGTGCCCGAGTGGCTTTCGCCTGAATGGCATGTGAATGGGTGTGCCCGAATGGCTTTCGCCCGAATGGCTTATACCTGTGAATTGCTCACCGTGAATGACTGGCCAAGTGAAATGAATTGCTCATTGCGAATGGCTGACCATGTGAATGGCTGCCGTGAATGCTGTGTGAATGGCTGTCGTGTGAATGGATAGAGTGTGAATGCAGATAGTTGCTGCGTGAATGGATATCCCTGCGAATGGTAGATCATATACTGAGTTAACATACTTTATACAGAGATATGAAAGTGTGTGAACCAACATAAGCATTACATACCAATTACTTAATGCGCTTGCTCCCTATATGATATTACTATGCACTCGATAGCCTTATGAAACATCTTTGGGGACATATAGTTATGCCCAAAAAATGAGACTAGATATGACAATATCTAGTTGAGGTGCCCCAAAGAGGAAATAAAAAAAAAAAAAAATAGGGGTATTTCAGTTGACAAGGTATTCCACAACAAAGTTACTGGAACTGCCACATGGGTGACCTTGTAGCTGAAATGTTTGAGTTGTTGTGCAAGAATATAGTTTACAGTCGCAAATATTAGTGTGAGCACAAATAGCACTTGTTGTGGAGACAGACGGTATCAATATGATTTAGTATGCATTACCCCTTGTGCTACAGTCAGTGGTGTTAACTCTGGGAAATAGTCAAAGATAAAATCACATTTATACCGTTAACACATACTACGCTTATTAGATGTAGGCTAAAAAACAGACACTATTGCAAAAAATGAGCAAAGAAAAACATACTGCCTGGTGACATGGTTATACAGCTCAAAGCTAATATCGTTGATTAAAGGTTACCAAATGGATATGGCGCATAATTATATAAGGATCAATAAAATGTCTAAACGGCAAGTCTAGGTTCATAACTGATCACCGTCGAAATATAGGGGTGAAGCACAAAAAACACTCGTCTATGATATGTACAGGATTGCGATACTACTCTATCTGCTACACTACCGTGTACTCGTAGGAATGTTCAATGATCGAAACTCGCAGGCAACGTTAACAAAGAACACCTTTACACTTCTAGGGATGAAGCACAACTCCTTTCACTCAACGATAAAATTCAGGACTCTACGAAATAATCCGTATGCTACACATGAATGTGACGATGGAAATAATCATTGATTAGAATTATATCTAACAAAATATTGCACAGGCATGACCGGTCATAATGATCGTCATCACCTGAGTATCCATAAGAGAATGATCCTTCGATGCAGGGCTCCGGTTATAAAATAAATGGGACGGAGTACAATTGCTATCTGTTTGTGACATAGTTGTGAGTCTGCATGCTGCCATTGATTCCACCGACACGTGACCAGATATTAATATTCATACTACAGGTTTCACGTTCGTAATAATACATGTGACAGGGCCTACTGAGCTGGACAGGCTCAGATGTGTCTGTGAGTTAGGACCCCAATTAAAGCCTTTACACTTGGCATTGTGAGGTCTTTGAGGGCATCAAGGTCAGTTTCACTTTGGACACCACCTGTTTTCGAAGGTCACAAATCGAAATGTGAACAGCAGTCCTATTTGCTTGTGAACACCAGGTTCAACTTTATCTGGAGTCTCCATCTTTTGCACCATGCTTCCTTGGGTGGGCCCCCATGTCCGATTAACTCATGACCCATGGACATGTCTTAGATGTCAAAATGTGAGCAGCAGTCCTTTTTGCATGAGAATACAATCACAAACAAATTGACCTAGTGTCAACCTGATGCTATAAATGTCTGGTCCAGTCCCGTCTATTTTTACTGACTGTCCCTTGGATATTGTGTTCACACGATCATTGAAAATAGACCAATGTCTGTCTGGCTCTAGCTCATTATTGACCTGTTCCGTTCACAATGCTGTTCACATTATGATCTCGGAAACTTGGAAATGGCTTGTCATCCCTGAGTGAACTAGCTCTAGATGCCCTTTCGTGTGTTCGCAAGGGACTGTCACTGCTATTCACATTTGACCTCTGACCCTTGAAAATAGGTCAAGATTGGTCCGGAGTCCCCATGAAGACTACAGTGTACCAGCCCTCGAAATTTGGCGTAACCGAAACGATCGGTTACGTGGTTGTAAATTCTGCAGAACGAATAATCGGTTACGTAAAAAATCGACTTGCGCTACGGTATGACGAGTGCCATTGAAAATGTCTGGGCGACCGGCCCAGTGACAGTCATCAATCGTTGCCTTACCGGTCTATATTTCTCCTCTATGGTATCTTCGAATCATGCTTCGGAGTTTATACACGTTTTTATTATGGAATTAGTATGATGAACGTGTGATTTTGCATCAGAAAGAAATAAAAACACGGAGGTTCGAAACGAAAAAAAACTGACATTCTGATGGAGCAAAAAAAACGGAAGCATGCGATATCAAGGGGACAACTCCCAACATACAAAGCCTGAATTCATCCAATCAAATGCTAGTCAATTCTACAGCGCGGGACAGCACGCACACGGAAGTGGATGGAAATCAGTGTGAATGCAGTAATTTCTCATCTCCGGATCCTCCGGACCGCAGATTCGATATGCAAAACGGCTCAAAAGCGAAAATTGACTCTTGTGAACATAAAAACATTCCAGAAGTGGTCATTTCACGATGACCTTAGAAAAGTTTTGTCTGCTTTTGTTTAATTTTCTACACATTTCACATTTTATTTTTTTCAACACCGTGCCTTTTATTCCATGCCTGGGTGCTTCTTGCTGAATTTCTGATGAATAAGTTGCACATGTTACATCGCAGTTTGAGAATATTGCCGTCAGCTGCTGTTTCAAGGACTCTCAAAACAATTTTGTATTTTATTGTAATAATATATATATAATACATATTTTCAGAAAAAAAATTTGGCTAACCTGTTTACGTAACCAATGGGTTACGCAACCTAGTCCTACGTAACCGAACAATAGGTTACGTGAACATCGTGACCCAGAACTATTTTTGCCAATTTCGAGGCCTGGTGTACGAAAGATCAAGGCTCTTGCCCTCAGTTATTGAGGTACTGCATTCACAACAATTTGGGATGAACAGACAGCATTGCCATAGTCGCCTGCTTGAAAGGAGCCGTGTGGTTCAGCAAGTAGATGGATGGGCTCATTCCCCAGGCGTGTGAATGTGTTCAATAATTTACAAGCTCCTCGGGCATGGGAATTTTCCTTCCAATATGCTGATTTCAGACTTTTTTTCATCAAAATTTTGAAAAATAAAAAGTTCTGTCTGAAATGCCCAAAAATGCCATATTCCGCAGGTAGGAGGTGGAAAATTTCAGATTTTTTTAAGTAGATTTCAGACATTTTTGGTGGTAACAATTCCCATGCCTGGCTCCTGGACTATCAAGGGGTGTGGATCTAGGCTTGGTTTACTAGACACAGGGAGGGACTCCTTCCCCGGTGATTTGAAGGAGATCAATAATTTGAATTGAAAGCTCTTGGACTGTCAAGGGGTGTGGAGCAAGACTTGGTGACGGGGATGGGAAAGAGATCAATAATTTATAAGCTTGCAGAATATCTCTGGGAGTGAGATGAGGCTTAATTTTATAGTAGGTCAAAGGAGGGACTCCTTCCCTGGGGATGGGTTTAACAGGACTGTTTGGGCTTCACCCCCAAACCTGTCATGACCTCTAAACAGATATCATTATGGCAACTATACTGAGCTTTGCTAAGGCCCCGATAACTGGGACGTAAAGGCAGACATTGTCGCATGGGTTTGACCAGAACAAAATTTTTACTTGAAAATTGGCATGGTTTATATTTATTAGATGACTTGTGTAGGTTGTTAATCCAGGATTCCAGCCTTGCATTTAGATGCCTTTACTATAGTGCTGATTCTGATATTCCTACGAAGTAGGCTCTCATTTGCAAATTGTCCGGTAATGAGTGAGTGGGTCAGTCCATCCGAATCCTTTCGTCGGCAAAATAAGGAGAACCGTTGACATTAGAACCTTGATTTTTGGCATGAAGGTGCATTAGGGGACTGTTACCAGCAAGTTCTGAGCTGACCGACTCTTGATGGAAAATTCTGGTGTTTTTTTGATGAAAATCACTGGTGATTCTGACTTGGGCTGAGCCCATCTTAATATAGGCAGGATTTCAACTTGGGGGGATTTTCAAGAGTTCAGTTCGTGTCAAGAGTCCTAATGCCTACCCTACCTCGTAGGTCCTGTGACGTTGGTCACACTGCCATGTAAGGAGGGTGCTAATAAATGCATAACATTTCGTCTCCTTATAGCATTATAGAGAGGTTACACTGTCTTAGCTGTTGCAACTGCTTAATCCGACCCAGTGCTGTCACTGTCTCCATATTCAGAAATCAAAGAGTTCAGGGCATTATTCTGGTTTTCTAAAGTCGTCGAGACCGGTATCCCTGTTGAGCTATTCACACCTGACATGCTGGAGGTTTGAATTTTCCCAATGTTATTGCTCCAGCTGTTCTCTGACTGATCAGGCTGATGGGCAACAATTTCAAATTCAGAGTTTGTTTTAGTGAGGGTTGAAACTGGTGGTGGATTCGATGAACAAGTTCCATCAGATTTCCGTCTGATCCCAAATTCAGTCCCAATTTTAACAGTCTTTGATACAGCGGACTTTCCCCCAAACAGACTTGGTTTACTGGAGTTCAGGCCCAGACCTAGTCTTTTCTTATGTGATAAAAATGTTTCTTCGGATAACTCTGATGAGGTGCTGGAAGGGGAATTCCCTGAACTGGAAGATTTAGGTATTGTAAATAATGGCCTCCTCTCTATTTCTTGTCTTTTTTGGACTTGTTTCTCATCAAATGCTGCAAAATAAATCATAAACAATATCATCTTCTTTTGTAAACATAGCCCATTCACAGCCCACAACTTTTTGTCAAGATACTGAACCCTGTCTGGCCTTGGCTTTTTGGGACCAGTCCAGGATGTTGGTGGGGGGGGGGGACCATTTCCCCCTTAATTCTTTTTCTTACCCCTTGAGCAAGGGGGCTGAAACTTACCATACAATACCCTTGAGTCAAGTAATGCATAGATTTTAAGATCGAGCTACTACTTTGGAAGATCTTTTTAGTCGGGTGATGGAGGATTGCATCTTGGATTATTTGAGAGAAATCGGTTCGTTACATTACATAAGTTTTAATGTGTGTATGTTTTAATATGTTGGATTACTAAATTATTGGCTTGAGTACTTAGAATTTTGTTTGATCGTAGCTATATAGCTGAAATATTGCGGCATTAAACCTTATTATCTCTCTCTCTCTCTACCAGAAAATGTACAACAAAAATCCAAGATGGCTGCTTCATCTTTGTGACATCTTCAAAACGGGCATTTTTTGAATTTGTTATTTATGTGGTTTCTTTGCAAAAACTGCATGATAAATTAGTAAATAATAGTCTGATGTGAAATAAAATAGATTTTGCTCAATGTCCCTCTCAGTAAAGCAGGAATTTTGAAGAAAAATGACGAAAACATCAATTTTCTGGTATCCCACATGGCTGCCATCTTCAATTTACCCATGATCCTTCTTCGGGAAGGGAGGGGGATGCAAATAGGCTCAAAATGACCCCAATATGATAAACTAAAAAATCTCGAAGAATCAGTTTTCATTTATTTGTTTTTCCGGAGATAGGGGAGAAATGAAGCAACACTATAGAGATAGTTTCTATGGACAATAGATTATTTGTCAACCTGGACAACAGGCTAGAGCCACAATATATCAAAATATCACTGAATCTAACCCTGGCACAGCTTGTTGCAAAGTTGAAGCTGATTGAATGGTTTTTTATCTGCACAGATGGTAACTCTATTAGAAAATTCTGGGAAATCTCATGAAATTAGTTTCAGTATATCCTAATTCAGAAAGGGTTTGATCTTCCTTGCAGGGAACCGCGGGGCAGGGCGGTGTGCCCTCCCAATCCCTCGACTTTTCGAAACAGCAATGCTACAAGTCTTATCTAAGATGACACAATTCCAGAAGTTAACACGACAGATATTGATTCTCTCCCTTCATTCTCAGCTCTTCATACATCTAACCTTAAAGACCGGCACAGCCATTCCAAGCTAAGTGTGCATCATACTTATTTTTTCAAATTTACCCAAAAATTGTTTAAAGCAGCTTTTCAGTTACCTATATGGTCAGGGTTACTGGATATGGAATATTCTTGAGATTGTTCAGTTTATTGAGGTCACAGAGCTTTTTGAAGACATGCATTGTTGCAGCCTCATCACTGAGGCCACTGTGGTACAATTTTGTCAGGTGGAATTTTCCACAGAGAACTAGTTCAATCACACAGACTAACTTGGCAAAAAATAGGGTAGTGGCCACTCTGTTGATGCAGAGTGCTTTCTCACTGTCAAATGTTACAAGTTACTCGCGCTGTCTGCATGTATTCCACCTCATTTTGGTGTCACGGGAGTCACAAAAGTAAGTATAATTGCTTTGCTCTCTAAGAACTATCTCATCCACAGATAAACAGTTTATGTTTATAAATCATCTATTAAAACATCAACTAAATCCTGGCTAATATTAAATCTAAATGTATTATATTTGCTAGAAAATCTTCTTAAAAGGCTGTCACAGTTTCTTTGTCACGGGAGTCACACTGTACAGGCTTTGTTATCCAGCAAACTATTTAATGTGTTAATTTTATTTTTTTCTGCACATTTGTTATTATATTATTACTTTCTAAAATGGTTGATCCAAAATGCCACTAACAGCTACGGAAAGGCAGAGAAAGAGGAGGGAGAAGTTAACATCAAACCAGGCTCCATTTGCTGTTTATAAACAAAAGTGTAGACAATACTGTAATAAGTATAAGGAAACAAAGGGAAGGGAATTCACAAAATTAATTGAAGAAGATAAAGCAAAACATCTAGAAAAGAAAAGGCTGTTTGACAGGGATCAACATTTCGTTACTATCAATTCCCACTTGTGAAAACAGTCCAAAAGCATACTCAGCAAAGCATTTCTTGAGTAGGGCTACCAAACAGGCAAAAGGCGCATTGCTGAAAAGCTCAAGAAAGAAAAAAGCTGTAACTGTTCTTCATATAGACTGATTTTGTATTATTTCAATTTTCCTAAATAATGTAAGAAATATTTTATGTAAGTTGTTGCATGATAAGGGTGCTACTTGTCACGGGAGTCACATTTACCTGTCACAGGAGTCCCGCAATTTCATTGATCTGTAAGACCATGTGGTTCTTCTTTGTGTATCAATTTAATTTATTTATAAATCTTGAAACCTTCAAGTAGATTACTGTGTGGACCAACATCGCATATCTTATCTTGAAGGCTACAACAAGAACAAAATGGGAAGGCAGTCAATCTTTTTTCGATCGCAGCGGTCATGGGAGTCACGATTTTCTTTTTCAATTTTTGATTTGAAGTTGTACTGAATTGGAAAACAATATTATTCAAAATAGTGACCTCTTTTTACTGTTTAGAAGAAGTAAATAATACTTCATATTAGTTTTGGAATTTGGAAGCTATAGCGGAAAACAGATGAAAGAATGAGTAGCGATGTCACAGGAGTCACCTTCATATAAGGAACTGGGTACATAATGGCTGTATGGAAGAGAATTTGTGCTTCAACTTATCTGGTTTTGTATTATTTCAGTTTTCTTGAGAATAAAATAATGTAAGAAATATTTTATGTAAGTTGTTTCATGATAAGGGTGCTACTTGTCACGGGAGTCACATTTTCCTGTCACAGGAGTCGCGCAATTTCATTGATCTGTAAGACCATGTGGTTCTTTGTTTATCGAATTTATTTATTTATAAATCTTGAAACCTTCAAGTAGATTACTGTGTGGACCAACATCGCATATCTTATCTTGAAGAACAAAATGGGAAGGCAGTCAATCTTTTTTCGATCGCAGCTGTCACGGGAGTCACGTTTTTATTTTTTGCTTTGAAGTTTTAACTGAATTGGGAAAAAATATTATTCAAAATAGTGACCCATTATTACTGTTCAGAAGAAGTAAATAGCACTGCATATTAGTTTTAGAATTTGGAAGCTAGATCGGAAAACAAATGAAAAAACGAGTAGCAATGTCACGGGAGTCACCTTGGAATGGCTGGGCAGTTAATCACGGAGTGATCAGACACTTTCCGGAAAGGGCTATACATGCCATAAGCTTCAGCGACCTATAGACATAATGCGGATCTATTCTATCCTAGTAAGATGAGGACGTCTACTCCTTTCACCACAGTATATGGCTGGTAGAAATATACCAGTATACTGCCCAAAATGATCGTGCAATACAAAGTAAACCATGTTGCACAAAGTAAACCATGTTCAAACATTATGTGGATGTAGAAGGTACAGTGTAATCATTCTCCCATTATCAGAGTTTGTAACCTCCTAAACAGTCGGTATAACAACCTGAGGTCTCTGATTTCACTGTCTGTGTAGCAAAACATGGCCCACATCCGCATTCGGTCTGCATCGATTCTGATCAACACAGAAGAAGCATGTATCTGCATACGAGCATGGAAAATGCATTCAGTATATCTTGTATAATTTTATGCTAAATTATTGAACAAGAATACACGATACAAAATATTGTTTAGCTGTGACATGCTGAGACCACCCTACTCTGTTTACAAGTGGACGAGGCTGATTGGTCGAGAGCCTTGCGCACAAAAGGCGAGTGACACGTTTTCAATGGCAAATATGACAGTAGAAGTAATACAGTCTGATGCCATAATAATGCAATGTAGCAGTACTTACACTGGGTATCTTAGTAATTCAGCCAGTGCAATGTACTTACACTGGGTTGTCGTGTATCTCAGTAATACAGCCAGTGCAATGTAGCAGTATACTTACACTAGGTAGTCGTGTATCTCAGTTATCCAGCCAGTGTAATGTAGCAGTACTTACACTGGGTTGTCATGTATCTCAGTAATCCAGCCAATATAATGTAGCAGTACTTACAGTGGGTTGTCGTGTATCTCAGTGATCCAGCCAATGTAATATAGCAGTACTTACACTGGGTTGTCGTGTATCTCAGTAATCCAGCCAATGTAATGTGGCAGTACTTACAGTGGGTTGTCGTGTATCTCAGTGATCCAGCCAATGTAATGTGGCAGTACTTACAGTGGGTTGTCGTGTATCTCAGTGATCCAGCCAATGTAATATAGCAGTACTTACACTGGGTTGTCGTGTATCTCGGTAATCCAGCCAATGTAATGTAGCAGTACTTACACTGGGTTGTCGTGTATCTCAGTGATCCAGCCAATGTAATATAGCAGTACTTACACTGGGTTGTCGTGTATCTCAGGAATCCAGCCAAAATATTGTAGCAGTACTTACACTGGATTGTCGTGTATCTCAGTTATCCAGCCAATATAATGTAGCAGTACTTAGGGCTGTTCCATTTAAAAAGGTATGGGAGGGGCGGAAGGCAGCTTTGAATTATACCCCGCCACCCATAGAAATTTTACTGGCCTTCCCAATGTTCTAACATGGATTGAAGGAAATTTCCTCCCATGACCCATAGAATAAAAAATTTAGTGCCTTCCTCCCCTCCCATACCTTTTTAAATGGAACAGCCCTTACACTGGGTTGTCATGTATCTCAGTAATCCAGCCAATGTAATGTAGCAGTACTTACACTGAGTTGCCGTGTATCTCAGTAAGCCAGCCAGTTTGATATCATCCTCGGACTCCTTCACTAAGGCTATATCCAGAGATGACTTTTCCAATAGAGCTTTGTCTGAATCCTGCTCAACCTTGATCGACTTCTTCTCATTCTGATAATACAATACCTCATGTATGTTAATACACAATGCAGTACAATTTCCTAGTGACATCTCTACTTTTCTGTGGCTAAAATCAGTGGGTGAGAAATGAACATCACGCTAAAGTGGAGAGAAAACAGCTTTGATCTTTGTCGGCTGTCAAAATAACGATCAAGCTGCATGGCTCTTGACATCTGGATCGGCAATCAACATCCAGATACAAAATAACTAAGGCAACATGCAGTTACCACCCTCTGTACTCCTATACTGGGACAAACAGACTCGAGAATATGATGAGATTAGATTTGACTGGGTTTATGCAGATGCCCACTTGCATTCATGATCTTGTGTAGGTGTACTAATTCAGTGACATCCATTAATGTCATCATGATCATTATGATCAGTTAACTTCCCAATATTGGTTTCATTATCTTTTACATGCTAACATGTGTTTGATATGCTAACCTATGATACAGCTGTGAGAAAAACATAACCATTCCCCCCAAAAAATCGAAACTGAGCCACAAACTAGAGGTTCCGCTTTGACCCTTGAGTTGCCGCTCCGGCATGAAGCCTACGCTGGTTGTTTTTTAAAGCAAAAACATCATGTCTCCCCCAACCTCCCACCTTGCCTTGAGTGGGCATATAATTTAAAGATGTAATCAGCCTCAAATCTGGACTGAAATCGATGTTTCTCAAACTCAGCGAAAGTGACATATGTTACAACAGGTATAAAATGAGACACATTTGACCACAAAAAAACTAAACTTGTTTCCACCATTCACGAGAAAATAGAAGGAAATGATCTTTAAAAATAAACAGCATGGCATGCCGTTTATTTTTCCACAGCCGTGTCAACAAGCGTATACACGTGCGGTGCATTCCATCAACGTATGCTATGCGACATTACCGAACAGAAGGCACGAGCCATGACGTTATCCCATGACTGCAGCTGTGCAGCATTCAGATTCGTGAGCGTCTCTACGTCACTCATTCGTCACACAGTGACGTCATTACCCTCTCCGCGTACAACACACACTTAATGGCGAAACAGAAAACCCGTCGAAGCGGGCAGAGTTTCAAATTTCCCTGACAAGATATTCCTGCATTCATTGTATATGGCGATCCCACTATCATCAAATATAATACATATGATGCTTTGGTAATCTTCCATGCTGAAAAAACGCATAGGGAGAGTTTACAAAATCCATCCATTTTGAGACTGATTACATCTTTAAGGCAAAGTGCTATAAAATGAATGTAGCAATAAGTATCCTAAATAAAGCTGTGCATCTAAACATATTGCAAAGAGGTGATTTCCATTGTTGCAGTAACCCAGTGAGGAGTCAGGATTTATATAGCAATGAGTGGATTGCCGACATCTACAGCGTCCAACCAATGTGAGATACATGTAATTGTGAAGCATCAATTATTTCGAAACTGATCACATTATAGGAAAGATGCAAAACATACAAGAGCCACACCTATAGTATACATGCTGTACCGTATAGAAGTTTCATGCATTCAGTAGTTTCCAAGATATGGAGCGAACAAAAATTGGACAGACAGATAAGCACATTTTGCATGGACCCACGCAAGCACTAGCTCACACCAAAACCTAATTAGATCATAAGGCCATTTCAATGAAGCTTCCATCCAAGTTTGGAGAAATTCCATCCAGTAGTTCTCCAAATATCTTGTAGACAAGAGTAGTCCTGTACATACATGTAACAAAGTTGGACATCAGAAACAGATGGATGCACGCAAATAAACCAAAACCTAATCAGATGAGGAGGCCATCACGATAAAGCTGCCATCCAAGTTCGGGGAAATTCCATCCAGTAGTTCTTCAGATATTCTACAGACAAGTCCTGTCTATACATGTACAAGTAGACAGATGGATGAACACCAAACACGTGCGCACACCAAAACATAATAAGATGCGGAGGCCATTCCAATAAAGATTCCATCCAAGTCTGGTGAAGTTCACCAGAGGCCATCACGATGAAGCTTTCATTCAAGTTCGGGGAAATTCCGTCCAGTAGTTCTCCAGATATCTTACAGACAAGGCCTGTCTAGACATGTATAAGTAGATGGACAGGCAGACAGACAACATACCCAGATGAACGCATGCATGCATACCAAAACCTAATCAGATGTGCCCATTGCAATGAAGCTTCCACCCAAGTTTGGCGAAATTCCGTGAGGTAGTTCTCCAGATATCTTGCAGACAAGGCTTGTATATACATGTACATGTAGATGGACGGACGGATGGACACGAACGAACGCTCGCACACACACACCAAAACCTAATCAGACGAGGGGCTATCCCAATGAAGCTTCCATCCAAGTTTGGTGAAATTCCGTCGAGTAGTTCTCCAGATATCTGGCAGACAAGGTCTGTATATACATGAACAATTTATGGACGGACGGACGATGGACATGGATAAATGTACACACACAATCCCAAACCTAACCAAATGAGGGGGCTATCTCAATAAACCTTCCCTCCAAGTTTGATGAAATTCTGTCCAGTAGTTCTTCAGATATCTTGCAGAAAGGGCCTGTATATACATATACATGTACAAGTACATGGACAGACGGACGGACACCGAACATGGACGGACGCACACACAAACCAAAACCTAATCAGATGAGAGGGCTATCCCAATAAAGCTTCCATCCAAGTTTGGTGAACTTCCGTCAAGTAGTTCTCCAGATATCTTGCAGACAAGGCCTGTATATACATGTACAAGTAGATGAACGGACGGACACCGGACACGGATGAATGCATGCACACATACACCAAAACCTGATCAAATGAGGGGGCTATCCCAATGAAGCTTCCATCCAAGTTTGGTGAAATTCCATCCAGTAGTTCTCAAGATATCTTGCAGACAAGGCCTGTATATACATGCACAAGTAGATGGACGGACGGACGGACACCGGACACGGATGAATGCATGCCACATACACCAAAACCTAATCAAAATGAGGGGGCTATCCCAATGAAGCTTCCATCCAAGTTTGGTGAAATTCTGTCCAGTAGTTCTCCAGATATCTTGCAGACAAGCCCTGTATATACATGTACAAGTAGATGGACGGACGGACGGACACGGATGAATGCACGCACACACCAAAACATAATCAAATGAGGGGGGCTATCCCACTGAAGCTTCCATCCAAGTGTGGTGAAATTCCGTCCAGTAGTTCTCAAGATATCTTGCAGACAAGGCCTGTATATACATGTACAAGTAGATGGACGGACGGACGGACACCGGACACGGACGAACGCACGCACACACACACACCAAAACCTAATCAAATGAGGGGGCTATCCCAATGAAGCTTCCATCCAAGTTTGGTGAAATTCCATCCAGTAGTTCTCAAGATATCTTGCAGACAAGGCAAGGGGACGGACAGACATCCATCCATCCATCCAGACAGCACAAACACTAGATGTCTCCCCCCCAACATAGTTGGGGGAGACATAATAAAACTCTGTATCAAGGTAAATGTCACGATAAAGACCCACAATTCTGAAAATCTTTAAAAATTGTAATGTCTGTGGTATAACTCGGGGATAAGTTGATGAAGATTGGGATCAATGTTCAGACAAACGAGAGATCCTGAAGGATCTTGGCGCCCACCATTGTCCGATAATTGTAAGCTAATGACTAGAGGATCTTTTTGTCCATTGTTACTAAGAACAAACGATCGACTTGTAATTTTGTTTTACAGAATTTCGAATCTGAGTGAAAAGGATCAGAAAAGGCCACTGAAAAACACCAAGATATAATCTAAGTTTCAGGAGTTTCAAGATTTCTAGAAACTGTACTCATGTCGGTTGTTATAATACAAGAGAAATGAGCAAAGTTAGTCTGAAAGTGAATGTACATGTACGGAGGATTCTTCGCCTTTGTTTCGTAGTATTTTTTTTTATTTATTTTTTTGCACATGTCATCATTGGGTACTGGAAGCGAAGACCAATCTTCAATACTTAAGACCAATACTTAAGATTTTATAATTAAGAACGAATGCTAATTCTGTTCTGTTTATACGGCTATTTTGAGATATCTCTTTTAAGATACCATGCTCAAAAATAGTAAGATGGTACACTACTTAATACTGAAGGGATCCGGTCCGCGCAGTAATGATGAAACTTCGAAAATGTCTGAATCCTGATTATCTCCCTTGGATCGAAACATGCAGTAGTCTACAGTTGTCGAGTTGTGACGTTGAGTCACAAGAGTGATGTCCCTTCATGTAGCCGACCCGCCGGCAGACGAAAGGGTGGAGCAGTTCACTTGCTACTGCATGGACTAAAGAAAGCTGATTTAAAATTTGAAGAAATACATTTTAATTCCGAATTATTTGAACTCCTTGATATGGAAGGTGAAGGCATGGATATTCTCTATAGTCAATATATAGAATATGCCCCACCGTTTGATCCGCCGACTCTTGTGATGGAACGTCACAACTCGAGAATACCGAATTAATTTGAAGCGTAACTTGGATTTTCGAATCGGACCAAATTTCAGAAAGATCCATGAAATATTTCCTGAGAATTCACTGTAACAATGTTTCAAGGGGAAATTGAAGATGGCCGCCTTGTGGCCATATTGGATTTTCGATTCGGACCGAAAAAGGTATCTTGCACAACTAGACCATAAGGGGAACCTGTGTACCAAATTTGAGAAAGATCCATGCAGTACTTCCTGAGAAATCACAATAACAAATTTGCATGGGAAAATCCAAGATGGCCACCTGGCCTGTTGGCCATATTGAATTTTCGAATCGGACCAGAAAAGGTATCTTGCACAACTAGATGACAAGGTGAACCTGTGTACCAAATTTAACAAGATCCATGCAGTAGTTCCCGAGAAATCGCAATAACAAAGTTTCATGGGGAAATCCAAGGTGGCCGCCTGATGGACATACTGGATTTTGGAATCGGACCAGAAAAGTTATCTTGCACAATTGAACCTGTGTATCAAATGTGAGAACGATCCAGGCAGTACTTCCTGAGAAATCATGATAAAAAAATTTCATGGGGAAGTCTAAGATGGCCGCCTGGTGACCATATTGGATTTTCGATTCGGACCGAAAAAGGCATCTTGCATATCAAGACCCTAAGGGGAACCTGTGTACCAAAATTGAGAAAGATCCATGCAGTAGTTCCTGAGAAATGATGATAAAGTTTCATGGGAAAATCCAAGATGGCTGCCTGGTGGATTTTCAAATCGTACAAGGAAAGGTATCTTGTACAACTAGATCCCAAGGGGAACTTGTGTACCAAATTTGAGAAAGATCCATGCAGTAGTTCCTGAGAAATCGCGATAACAAGGTTTCATGGGGTAATCCAAGATGGCTGCCTGGTGGCCATATTGGATTTTCGAATCGGACCAAAAAAAGGTATCTTGCACAACTAGACCCCAAGGGAAACCTGTGTACCAAATTTGAGAAAGACCCATGCAGTAGTTCCTGAGGAATCGCGAGGTTTCATGGGGGAAATCCAAGATGGCTGCCTGGTGGCCATATTGGATTTACGAATCGGACCAAAAAAGGTTTCTTGCACAACTAGACCCCAAGGGGAACCTGTGTACCAAATTTGAGAAAGATCCATGCAGCAGTTCCTGAGAAATCGTGATAACAAGGTTTCATGGGGAAATCCAAAATGGCTGCCTGGTGGCCATATTGGATTTTCGAATCGGACCGAAAAAGATCTCTTGCACAACTAGACCCCAAGGGGAACCTGTGTACCAAATTTGAGAAAGATCCATGCAGTAGTTAATGAGAAATCGTGATAACAAGGTTTCATGGGGAAATCCAAGATGGCTGCCTGGTGGCCATATTGGATTTTCGGATCGGACCAAAAAAGGTTTCTTGCACAACTAGACCCCAAGGGGAACCTGTGTACCAAATTTGGAAAATATCCATGCAGTAGTTCCCGAGAAATCGCGATAACAAAGTTTCATGGGGAAATCCAAGATGGCTGCCTGGTGGCCATATTGGATTTTCGAATCGGACCAAAAAAGGTTTCTTGCACAACTAGACCCCAAGGGGAACCTGTGTACCAAATTTGGGAAATATCCATGCAGTAGTTCCCGAGAAATCGCGATAACAAAGTTTCATGGGGAAATCCAAGATGGCTGCCTGGTGGCCATATTGGATTTTCGAATCGGACCAGAAAAGGTATCTTGCACAACTAGACCCCAAGGGGAACCTGTGTACCAAATTTGAGAAAGATCCATGCAGTAGTTCCTGAGAAATCGCGATAACAAAAATTGTTTACGGACGGACGGACGACGGACGACGGACGATGGACCACGGACGAAAAGCGATTTGAACAGCCCACCATCTGGTGGTGGTGGGCTAAAAATCTGGAAAACGAGAATTTTCTCGAAGAATACATACTGTAATATAGAGAAATATACGATGGTCAGCTGCATAAAAATGAAGTTAAGATTCATCCAAAAACTGCTCTCTCGGCTGGCCTATTTTGGTATTTTTGAGGCAGGAAAAATTGTGATGGTTAGTTGCATGAAAATTTACGATTCATAAAAATGTGCTCCCTTGCCTATTTTGGTATTTTTGAGGCATTTAAGGGAGGAGTTTCTCTTGACAAAAATATGACATGCCAATTTAATTGGTTTCGTGTTACACAATCCATGTTAGGTTTCTGGATGAGTGTTCACGTGTCATACAGATGAATGGAAATACAATTCATCACGTGACCGAGAGATATATAATACGTGACCAGGGTATGGGACCATAACCCGCCCATATTGTACATTTAAAAACTCAAATGGATTCGAGGTCAATGGCGAAGTGTGAACTGAGAAGCCGGTTTGTGTATGGAGATGATCAACGCATGAGTAAGGAACAATAATCCATGACGAAGGTTAGATGGCCATATATGGAGAATGGCACATTAACAAGACAATATTTAATTGCAACGTGGGAAGAGGTGCCGACATACTGACAGAGTCACATGACTTCACAGTATAGTATTCTGGTTAACCTATTCTAAAGCACATACCAAGAATCTAACGATTCGTGATATCTGTTGTATCTCAGGTACGCTTTTATTGTACCCGTTCATGTGGCAACTTGGATGACAGGACCACACGACCCCTAGCACCGGCATAAGCGGTATTAGATACAAATCTAGAGAGCTATGATGGGAATGCTCTGACAACTCGTATATTGGGGATTGGTGAGCTGTATCGTCGTCAGATGAAAATGACGGCATTTAACACAAAATACTAGTCTGTAAGGCCCGAAGTCGACCCAGGATCAACTTCCAACAATGCCAACATATATCAAAGACCAAAAGGTCTTCAGAACTCTGAGTTAACATAGCAAATGTCATAAGAGACTGGACAATATTTACCAGGGAGGGAGAGCGATGCAAACTGGAGAGGAACAAGAATTTTTGTAACCTCTCTTCTTAACTGCTTTTGCAGCTGCTCAATGGACAACATTTTGTAGAGAATTCAAAATTAAACTTGATTGATTAAAAATTAACATATTTATAACCGTTGATATTCCAGTTCACATGGACTACGTGTAGATTCAATATTGGCTACATTAAATCGATCATTCCACTTAGGCACTATATATATTTCACTGTCCAGACTGAATTGTTTTATATACATAGACATAATTCTGGGTCAGTTTCTAAATTAGACTTTAAAGTTGATTGGCTGAAAAATAGGGCGTGTCTTGCAGAAACTTACAAAACAAGATTATATCACCAAGCGCCTCCACTCAAAGTTTCTCAAAATACGAGCGTAGCGTGAAAGACTTTTGGCGTAAGTTTCGTAACTTGTGTCTAATTCCGCTTAGCCCGGTGTAGGGGCTGTATGAACCCATGTACTTCAAGATCCTCATGGTGTCCATATGAGCAGTCACAATCAAAGCGTGACTTTTGGCGTTAAGTTTCATAACTTGTGTCTAATTCCGCTTAACCCGGTGCTAGGGACCGTATGAACCCATGTACTTCAAGATCCTCATGGTGTCCATATGAGCAGTCAAAATCAATCATTCTCTAGATGACGACTTTACAACCAAAATCATATGGATTAAGAATAGTGATCAGCAATACGGATTTGAAATTATTGGAATATCTTGATGCCTTGCCGGCATCATTGAAAACTGTTGACCGCGTCTCTCTTGCAGGAAAATAGCCTATTTTATGTATACTGTCATTGCTTTTTTTCAAATTTGGTGTTAATGCTGTTATATGTAATATGGAATAGGTCTGTGGATTATGGACGCGAACATTCTTTAATGGACGACGGCTGTACAATGAGTAACGGACTAGACGCTTGAATTTCAAAGCGCTACATCTATATGGAATATGGCATCCATAGTATTGGATATGGCAGACAGTTTTTCAACATTCCTGGAAGGCATTATTTTACTGTCAAAACTCAACTGTTCCACAAGAATAGACGAAATGCCGGATTAGATTCCACATTTCTAAATTTGTAAATTTAGAACCGTGTTTCAATATGTCACAAGTATATGAGACAGCACAGTATCGACTATAGCAGATAGAATTGCAAATTCATTCCTGTCCAAAGTGAATCGTTCCATTAACATAGATGACGTATTGGATTAGATTTATAACTGTTCATGTTCTAATTACAACACATATAAGGGACATATATATATATGAAATGATGCACCAATGGTTAGCCATAAGGGCTTGTGTAATTCCAGAATTCAGACCTGAAATGTTCCAGTGTTTGGATATGTGTGCATGTGTGGGTTGGTAAGGAGGTATCACGGGGGGGGGGGGTCATTTTTCCCCCTTCATGGGGTCATGGATTTTTTTACCCTTATTTTTTCAAAGGCATCGCTCTACGCCTCCTGGTAAATATTGCCCGGTCACCAGGGAATTGAAACGGTCAGTTCCAAAAAATTGTAATTATTTCGGAGGAGAAATAACCAAACCTCCACACAGACATTTACCTGCAATTATATCGTTCAAAATGCCCTCAATTCAACAGATAAATCTCAGAATTAAATATACAAATGACTTATTATTATTATTATATATATATATAGGTAAGGCACGGTATAATTATCAGTAGTAGTTATTTAATCAGTTCTCGATCAATGCACTATATATCATTAGATATCATTATTGGATCATTTTTTTTATATCAAATCACCTTGTCAAATTTACCCTTGATACGTAATTATCACAATTAGGGATTGTTAATTAAATAATCTAATGACTAAGGAATGTTCATTCTCGTACACTCTTAGAAAAAAATACAATCTCATTAAGACCAGATCCACAATGGGGCAAAGTGTATCTGGAACAGTTCATATCCCAAGGTCATTCGGCGACCTCCTGGCACGAAAATAACTGTTGATAGATACATCATATTTGAAAAATCAACTCAACTTGTCTCCTGTGACAGACGTATTACTACGCAACCACCTCACTGGGATATGACCGGACAAGCACCAAAATAATTGATCTATGAGTGAAATTTGCGTTTTGAATTTATCCCAAAATTGCCCGAAATTGAATTGCTGAGTTTGAAGGAGAAATACGGTTAAGTACCATGCCTGTAGAGTACAACATCAGAGTCATGCCCTGCGATCCATGGCGATTCAATAACGGAAATAAGACGTCGGAAAACTGCCCAAAAATTCACATCCACACATTCCCACTGTCACAATGTATGGTCCATCCAACTTCTCGATACACCAAAATTAGCAGCTATAAACGCTTACTTGCGTTCCAAATGCAGCAGCGAAAAATCTGAAACAAGAAATGTAAACATCTATGATCTATCGCCATCTTGGGACAAGGGCGTTTCCAAAATATAGCCACCTCTTATTGAAGGGTTTGGAATTACCCCTGAAATGTTCGATATTTCGATCAAAATCCTTGGAACTTCCTTTTCCTTCATAACCAATCTTGAATTCTACATAAAAAGTACCGAAAATGAATAAAACAGAATTCCAACTAAAATTGTTTTGGAGCAAACTCTTCAATAGGAGAGGTGGTGGATATACTTCTCGCAAAAACCCTTGTACCAAGATGGCGGTAAATGTTTGCCTGTCTCTGCTGCCAGTTTTTCTGGTTCCTAATGTTGGTGTATCGAGAAACTGGATGGACCATGCATTGTGGCAGTGGGATTTGGGAATTTGTGTATGTGACTTTCTGGTCTGTTTTCTGACGTTTTATTTCCGTCAGTGAATCACCTTGGATCGTGCGGCATGACTCTGATGTTTCACTCAGGGTCATGTTACTTGACTAGTGTTGACGCAGAACGCAAAACGATTGGCTGGCTGTTATACCAATTCTCTCCTCAAGCCAATGAATATAACGGATTTCTGTTTTGAATATTTAAATTGACCAATCGGGTGTCCTTGAACCGTAATATATCCCTTGATGCACTGGGATTTCTAGAAAAAAATCATAGTGTTCGCGTGAGTGTTATTGCTTTGTTAACTTTGCTTGGACAAAAGACCGTCATGTCTGAACAACTTCGCATATATACAGATATATCCCTCCAGATATAGAGTAAATCAGGGATACGATGAATATAAATATTGCGTTATAACCACATACTGACTTCCTTTCATTTATCAATAACTCGTCAGTCATATAATAAGTTTATGTTGTCGTATACCGCTACATGAAGATGTCTGCTTATGGGTTCAAATTAGCGATGGGCAATGCAGCATATGGATAAACTATTGCCTATAGAATTGTGGTTTTGTAATATATGGGATGGCGAGAAAATGAGTGATAATTATGTCAATGGAATTCATCGAAGATGTGCCATGCTGGCGATGACTGTCGAGCGAGTATTTCTGTACAGTAATGTTAAGGCGAATCTTGCACACCTTAGACAGATTATGACAAATTGCGTTTCACTAGCAACGAAACTAAGCTTTGTTCATATGAGCATAAGTTTATCCACACATAACTCGTGTTACTTCATAATGTACAATGGTGTACACCAGCACAGCAGGGGTACACGCCCTTTGGTCCAAGGGATACACTGGATGTAAACCTTCCAAATCTTTCCTCGATTCCATCCAACATCGAGGACATTCTTGGGTAGAAGACGACAGCGTTCACAGGTAATATGGTAATCCGTCAGACATGTTTCTGACTCAACGGCGAAAGATTCATCGCTTTGCTTCCTGTTTGGGCAGCGCAGAATTAACACAGGATTCTGGGTAAATTGTTGGACAGCTCTCCATAGCATTTGTCTCTCCTACCACCCTGTAACCTTTCTAGGAGTCTATTCCTGGTCATATGACGTCACACACACACATCGAAGATTCAGTTGAAGCATTAGTCACTGATAGCTAACTCCTCTCTGTTTTGTTTTAGGGAGTATAAAGATACAATAGCGCAGTGTCGTCTGCATTCATCCTATTTCACGTGCGATTCACCTCCTTGATGTGGCGTCTTAGTTTGCCAAATTTCTGGCAAACTGTTGATACTGGTATATAAATATATATATATATAATATATTATTGAAATGTACATATATTTCATCCAATTATTTTTTAAATTTATTTACATGTAAACTCCTCTGTCCTTTCACTGCACGTGCTGCAATTGACATAACAGCACCAATGAAATTTGCAGTTACACTGCCACGTCCTTGTGTATTGATGCGTATTATAACCTCGCCCACAACACATTAGTTCACATCCATCTATGTCAGACGATGACCGATTACAATTGCGGCCCACTGTTCCTAAAGTTCCCGTAGTGAGGTCATACTCACAATAGTTCGGGGATTTTTCTAGAAACGCCAGATCACTCCGCCGTGGTTTCCGGTGAGGTCTTTTGGATTTTTTAAGCGTCAAAAAAACTGGTCGTCTGGCACGACGACCTTTTATTGGCAAAACTAGCTTGGCTTTTACGTATTTCATTCTAAGATGTTCTCCTATTTGCCGAAATGATGGCAATGTAGTCCAACAAGTTTTCATTGTACACGAGCCCGACACACCATGACACTTGCATTCCGTCCTCATTTTGTCCTTCACTGCCTGAAAGAAAAAAGAGTACACAATAATTATTTGGGTATTCTGGGAATGTAATCCTTTAGACTAGTCAGTTTGACAAGTCACGTGGTCAAACTAAAGTCGTGAGATTATTCGTAATTGCGTTTTCAAATAAACGTAGTGAAACATATCAAATAACAAATTGACAATCTCTTTGCTAATAACAGGTTGGGGAGGTGGATACTGGTATCTGAGAAGCCCATGGCAATCAGTGTGGCTAATTATTTATATACATGTACAATTATACGGCATAACTGAACTAGAAGTTTCACAAAACACTTTTTTTTTCACTTTTACAATCATGTAAATTTACACTGACAATATGGCTACAAGCCCAGTACCTCGGCCTGTCGCCACTTATAAACTCTGTCCAATCGACATACAGAGAGAACTGCCATATCAGTATAGACGCACAATCCCTTCAGCTGATATATTCTGTCCTGTCGTCATGTAAGCTGTAATGATATAGACACACGGGCATAGCCTAGCAAACTGTCCTGTCACTACAGACACATTAGCCCGTCAGCAGAGATACATTTTATCATATAAATTGTCCTGTTTACAGAGACTCAATGTCCTATCGACACAGATGCAAGTTTCAGTTTAATTTTTCTTAATCAGTTACAATAGAACTGTTTTACAATGGAGTCATAAAACATAACATAACAATAAAACAACATAAACCTTAAAATAAGCATAGTTAAAAATAATATGCACACAAGAATTAAACCGTATAGAACATAGAGCAGATTAAAGCTTGTAAGAGCAATATACCTTGACTAAAACAACAATTTACATAGATTTCGCACCTTTATCTAAAACACATTTAGGACATTTGTTTTTAAATTTTTGACATCTGAATTTCGCTGGACAGGTAACTCCACGATCTTGTGATGTTAAATATGAAAGAATATTTGTGACATTTGTCAGGATAGACATTTAGTTTGGTACAGGATCTTTTAAAGCGATTTATCCTAGTAGATATCAAATTAAACTGATATACGGTATTTAACTGAATCGGGGGCAATCTGGTTGATGACTTTCCATATCGTAAACAAAATCTGTTAAAAACAATTCTTTGATAGACGCTCGGAAATTAAGGCTGTTAAAAATAATTCGCTTGGCCCTTTACTGGATAGGTTGCAGTTTTCTAATATGACCACTATAGGCAGATGACAACAGACATTGGAACAATAGTCAAAATGGGAAAAACCAAGGGTATGATATACGGTTTTACCGGTTTTCATGGGGATATAAGCAGAAACTTTTTTGAGAATTCCAATTGCTCTATTGAGCTCACTCACTTGATTTTCAATCTGCATATTATGGTCAATAGTTACCCCCAGGAAGTCAATATTTGTAGTTTGCAGTATATTTGTGTCGTCGACACTTAAAGAAATGTCATTATTACTTAATCCCCTTACTACATATAATCATACATTTAGTCTTTCCAGCATTATTAGTTTAAAGTCAATCATGAACAGAGAACATTTCAGTTTACAAAACTGTTCTAATTTGATCTATGTTGCTGCGAGTAAAAGTTTGCAAACTGTTCTAATTTAATCTATGTTGCTGCGAGTAAAAGTTTGCAAAACTTTTCTAAATTGATCTATGTTGCTGCAAGTATAAACAGATCGGTGTCATCAGCATACATGTTTATAGAAACACGTGTGATAGAGGAAGATAGATCATTAACATACAGTACAAACAATAAGGGTCAATGAATGGAGCCTTGTGGTACACCAGTTTTGACTATCATGGATGCTTTTTCTAAGGAATTGTGTACATGCCCGGAGAACTTTAACCGACTCGTTTGAGTTGAATGACCTTTACGAAACCCCAGTTGAGCTGAGCTAAGGAGGTTGTTTTCCGTTAGATATTTATATATTTGGCACTGTCATAATGCTCTGACACTGGAGATACGGATCCGGCATACGATAGCCAGTCATTATCCAAAAAGAATTTCGGTGTCCGTAATCTAAAGGTCTTATTCCCACGACACCATTTTGAATCAGGCAAATAGTCTGATCTTCTAGTCTTCTAATACACGATGTTCATACTGCAGTTAGCAGTCCACAGTTCACAGGAGTCAGGCACAATTCATGAAACGTAAAGCGCCATAGATCCTGAACACTATGATCGCATTTTGTTATCACAGTGCACGTCATTTTGTTATCACTGTGCACGTCATTTTGTTATCACTGTGCACGCCATTTTGTTATCACTGTGCACACCATTTTGTTATCACTGTGCACGTCATTTTGTTATCACTGTGCACGCCATTTTGTTATCACTGTGCACGCCATTTTATTATCACTGTGCACGCTATTTTGTTATCACTGTGCACGTCATTTTGTTATCACTGTGCACGCCATTTTGTTATCACTGTGCACTCTATTTTGTTATCACTGTGCACGCCATTATCACTGTGCACGCCATTTTGTTATCACTGTGCACGCCATTTTGTTATCACTGTGCACGTCATTTTGTTATCACTGTGCACGCCATTTTGTTATCACTGTGCGCGCCATTTTGTTATCACTGTGCGCGCCATTTTGTTATCACTGTGCGCGCCATTTTGTTATCACTGTGCACGCCATTTTGTTATCACTGTGCACGCCATTTTGTTATCACTGTGCGCGCCATTTTGTTATCACTGTGCACGCCATTTTGTTATCACTGTGCACGCCATTTTGTTATCACTGTGCACCCCACAGTTCTATTACAATGTATTTATCGGTGGAAGATACACAGCGGAACGGTCACACGGATAGCTAACCATGGAAAGCACCTGTGCTTCACGAGATATTGCCCGGTAAAACCCAGCAATCATGCCGGTAATTGCTTTCGTTTTTGAACGAAGAAATGGGGTGACAGACGGTGTTTATCGTGGATTGATATGGTGTCATATAAAGATCCGGACAGTAAAGCGCTTTATGGTAGATCCCATTTCCTTGTCTGTCCCCTTTATCACAAGAAATACTGTAATGAGCAACAGCAGTCCTATGCAGAATGTAGCTTTTGTCGACGATAATGTTTTTGTTGATAAAATCAACGAAATTCAACCTCGTGTTATATACACTGCATCTCGGGTCACCATTGCCTTGATAGTGTGCAAACTATATCAGATTCTATGGTTTATTGACAATTTAATGATGAGAATGATTCATTGCATATAAACAATATCAACGGCATCTATAATATTTTATAAAATGACATCAGCAACACAAATGGGAAAGAGCGATATATAATATTGTAAAGTTGAACTGATTCCGTGACATTTAATACAAGTCCAAGTCCAGGTAGGTCGTGACTAACATGTTTCGGCAAGAAACTGAAAAACTGTTTCGTCTAAAAACGTTTTCAATCCTGAAACCTGAAACTTGGCAAGCTTTCTCTATGCAAGATCTGGTCAAAATCCGTGTCCCAAATTGTTCAAATATGTTCTACAGTTTCTTTCAAATTTAAATTTAAATTAAATAGGAAGCAAATTGATTTGATTTTTCCAATTACATATTTTCGGAATTCGATCTGAAGAAGCGCAGTACTAAGACCCTACATTCAATATTAAGCCGTCGCCCACAAGACTAATCCCATACTACACAAATACTAGGGATTGTATTCTATCTGAAAATATGATTGCGGTGGAAGTGAGTAGAATACATGGAGAGAAATATCCATTTAAATTGCTATTATTAAAAGCAAAATATTTTTTTATGGTGTTATATAGGCCTCATATCTGCAGTACCAACATTATATTATGTACGCCAACACATATATAACGTTTTCAAATATATATATATATATATCTTGAGATATGATGTCACATACTTCTTGTCGTAGTCACACAAATGTTAATGGATATTTAAACTCGCCTTCGGGCGGAGTGGGATGGGGGTACGGTCTTCTTTAAGGGAACGCATACTTACGCTCATAGTCCTCTGGCCTGGAGCGTGTTTGAAACGTATACGTTTTGTTTGACGGTATAAGCAAATTGTTATATGCGAGTCTGGTTTTAACAGTACAAACAAAGTCTCGGTTTAAGGATATCGCACTAGACTTACGCCAGACGAATTTGTGAAGGAATCTGATTTTTCCACGAACAATCTTGATATATTTGGCATCCCTAAATTCCAGAAACATAAGATGCCGATGCGAAATTTCTGATATTATCCGCTAACAAAACTCCCTCCCGATGCCATTATGTTGGGTGTCTTAATTCTAATTTATATGGCCTTTCGCTTTCCACTTAACCCGTGCCAGGAACACTATGAGCCATACGAGTAAAGGTAAGCTTACAGAGACAATACATGATACGACTGTTTGCTGGATAAACCCAACACAGGACACCAGCTATCGTTAGGAGTAGGACAGTAAACTTAGCCTCTGACTGACGTTTCCTGTAGTCCCTGGGGGCTTGGACAAGCTACATTATAAAAAGTATCAATTATTGCTAAAGGCCAATACTGTAATTTCGTATTGTGTTGATGGTAATACGGCCTCCACGATTGTCCCTCTAATGACTACCCTTCACTATGTCAGGCCCGACTCCTTGATAATGTTCTCGCCTCGGGCCAAATACCGACTCTTCAGTCCAGTTATTCCCCTACTCCCGTATCCTACCAATATCCCATCGCCGAAATAACCCAGAAGAACAATGTACTACAAGGTGCGATTATGTTAATGTATAGTTCTCGATAGAAGGATATCGTATCTGACAAGAGACAGATGTAAAGATCGTATTATCAAAATTAATCTAAACTGGTACACCTGTTAAAGTTTTTCACATTCATCACTCCCTGAACCTTTTGATAAATAGTCCGCTAGTATTTTCCATGTAGTCGGCGAGAATAAGGTTTCAGAATCTTTATTCCGCAGTTTAGACTACTTCCTTGCTGAGATCGCATTTGAAGACCACATGTATCCACAGTATAGTATAGATATGTATACATTAAGGGATCACTTTCAAAAAGCTATTTCACTACTCTTGATCCTTCAAGACGCATTAGCATTGCAAAGCCATAACCGGCTACCCACCAGCAAATCTACCGTTCGAGAAATGTCGCACTCTTAGAAAAGGAGTGGCTGAAAAAGAAAAGGCTGATGGTTCCGTCCCGTATTTGTATAGTGCGATTGTGAGAGGCACGAGGACAAGAAGAAAGGTTCTAAACAGCAAATGTACATTTGAAAATCAAAACCGTGACTGAGATACAACATTCTGTAGGAACCGACTATGAAATTCATTTACACATAGAATGGTACGGATCGGACGATATGAACACCGGAATGTCTTGATTCTTTTAATTTGGTGCAAATGCTATTATATGAATTAGGTCTTTGAATTATGGACAACATTGGGAACTGTTGTCTCTAGCAAGAAACTAGCATGTGTTTAGACATATGTTTTATTTTATCACACAATTTTTTTTATTTTCAGTCGCTGGTCCGAATCCTGTCAGAACCAATTTTCTGCACTAGGATCTGTGCTATACTAAAACAGTGTAATTCCAAAATAACGAAAATACGATCACTTTCTAAATGACAAAACATGTCTTCCTATATATAAGATGAGCCAATACTTATGAAATGGAAACTTCTTAAATACAGATTTGTCACCCCGTTGTTCCGCAATAAACCAATAAAACACATGGCTGCGAATTGCGGTCTGTCCTACAATCATATAAATCATAATGACAGATAAACACTTCTGTGTTTTAATATTCACACCAGGGGGACATTCCATGGACATATGCTGATTATACCTGCCTCGTGGCGACAGGTACCGATATACCGTCACATATTTGATTGTGTGCTTAATTGGGGAGAAAATAACACAGGACTCTTTGCATGGGGTGTTCAAATCCGTGTCCGCTTTTGTATTGAGGTTAAAAACCCACGCTTGCTGGTCGAAATGTCAGCCGTCAGGTTTTTCGTTTCCAATGTGAATTGTTTGTTTGCGATGTGGTGTCAAGAAAACAACACAGGGAGAAAGTTTCTTGTAACATTGCGCTAAAATGTTTCGTTCAGTGTCAGAAATAATAAAGCATAGACACATCTCGGCATGGGGTCCGCAAATCTGGCCTTAAACGACTTCACTGTGGCTGTTAAAGATGAGGCCATGGGAGGTATGACACTGTCGATATCGAACAGAGATTCGGCTTTTCTCATTGGTCGAATCATGCTTCAATAATTTCGCAGTAAATAATATTCTAGGTCATTATTCGACGAATTCCTGCATGAAATGCCAACAACATGTGTTGAAAGATATCTTAACAATGGTTTTGTAAAAACTCAGAACAGCTTTAATTCTTTAATTCGAAAAACATGCCCGCGCACTGCCCCTTGACGGAACAAGCACAATTATCCCCCCTCGGACATGCATTTTAATGGCGACAATCTGTAAAGCGCTAAGCTGGCGTGGAAAATATTCTTCATTATAAGATATTGAGACCAGTTTGTACAATACACATTGAAAAGACAAACAATCAAGACTGATAGTCTAGATTTCTTGAAAAAAATTCATTCAGTTTCACATGCGATATTCACACCCAACAATCAAAACATGACTGAGACACATCATTACTGTAGAAAACGACTTGGAAATCCCTTTGGATAGAGAATACTGGTCATTGATAAGAATTTTATGTAAAGAACATTATGATGTTTTGCTGTCATCACCAAAAACAGTTGGCCGTTTCTCTGTTGCAGGAAACCATCTTGTGTTTGTTTTCTTTAATTTTCGTTTCATGTATATTTGGAATTCATGCTGACTCTAGTACGAAAAAGTATTTTTGACGCAGAAATTCTCTGGTGGACGACGGCTGAGTATTGGATGTCTGATTTGACGCATGTAATATTAATTCGACCTAAATGCTAAACGGGGGTCATAATAAGGCATCCACAAATTGAAATCTATCTCGGTCATCTTGGATTGTGGATGTTGAGGTGAACACCACGAGATTGCGGATGTTGAGGCGAACTTGTCTCGAGACGTGCGTTCTATAACCTAAAGGATTAACATTTTGTTAGTACTGCAGAAACCAGAATACAAAAGGAATACAGGCACGTTTGTAATTATCGTTTCTTAATTTCATGCCATGAAAATCAATAAAAGTAATTGAGAAGAATTTCATTCTATACGAATCTTAATGAAAAATAATACAAGATCCCACAGGATCCTGTAAGAATCCGATGGAATATAGCAAACGTTTGACCCAGAATTTAGACCCGTTAGACCCGTTAATATTCAGAATTTTTACGGCAATAATCGAAAGAGCTATTTCATACGATAGCACCAATTCCGAATGTGAATGAAATACAAATAAAACAAACACAAGATGGTTTCCTAAAAGAGAGAAGCTGTCCACAATTTTCAATGATGCCAGCAAGACATGATGATGGTCTTTACATAAAATCCGAATCAATGACCATTATTCTTTATCTAATGAATTTCCAAGTCGTATACTTTCATTGTGTTTGTTCATTTGAACATCATGGAAACGTAAACCACGTGATATTCAATCTTCTATGTTTGGGTCAAATCCTATAGGATCAAGATTCGTTAATATTGATTTGTCCAAAATGCTATAGGATACTATAAGAATTGCTGGATCTGGTATACTGCAAGCGCTGTCTCACATACATACATACATACATGCATACATACAAACATACAGATCACGATGTCTCGAAGCTTTGATGGGGGGTAATCGTCAGTGAGTTAAGGTGGAATGTCGTTGGTGTATACGTACTTTGTGAATATCACGAATACAATTATATACGTGTTCTATTTGATAGATGCATATATCATTTGGTGGTTGTTTGATGGTTCAGATGTGAATGTTAGAACCTATGAACAAAGTATCGAGATAATGGACTTGTCCTTGCCTCGGGCTTTGCTCAGATTTTTTTTCTCGTTTCGTCTGTACTGCGATATATGCATAACATCCATACTTTATTGACACGACCGAGACATAAACTATCAAATAAGCGGTATGGTTAATTTAGTTATTTTGTTATTTCAACGACCAGTTATGCATCACTTGTCTCGCGGAATATGCGTCACAGGTCTCACAGATATTAACTACTCTGGAATGGTACTAGCCCACCATGAAACCGTCTGAAGTTGAAATAACTTTGAAGAGAGAGAGACAGAGAGAGAAGATATTTTTGCTGTCCTCGAGATTCGAACTACTTACGTACCGTTGGCATGCTCTAACCAGAAGAGCCACTACGTTTGAAGATTGATGGATTAGCTTCACCCATTCATCGCCAAGCCCAATTTAAAAAAGCGCTAGCAACCCTACACATATGTAACACAGGCACTAATACAAAAGAGGATATTTTCACGATAATTTTCAAGAAAGAATGTTATATGGATATCGTGTGATAATTTTATGATCCAGGACAATACATATACAAGTGTAACATTCAATATGTAGCCGTCATCCACGAAGTTTCGACATGGTGAAAACAGTGGAACTATTCATCTTTGAAGTTGCTAATAGCTATTGGTGAGATACGTAAGATTGGGGAATCTGGCGACTAATAGGCAATCATATGACTCCACAGGAAAGCGTCCCTCTGCACCTCGCACTCAAACTAGAATACCGAGGATTCTAAGACGTAACCTTGGTATCTCAGCCGCGCTTTTATTGCAGCTGTTCATGCGGTAAATATGAAGTAAATACGCCGCCCCTAGTACCGGTTTAAGCGGAATTAGATAAACTCGGGAGTTGTGATGACAGATGAGCTCAAATAGGTAACTGGTCTGATGCTATTGGATGAGCATCGAGAACTTCTGATGAAGTAAACGCCTCAACATGGGGTAAACATGGTATATCACGTGACATATCTTAGGACCAGACTACCAATTGCAACGCAGAAAATGATAAAAAAAAACGTTGCTGTTGTTCACAATTATGAATATAGTAAGCTAAATTAAGTTTATAAATTAAGAGATATGCACACCGGTCCATATCTAGTAGATTTCTGCCACAGAGTTGAAACCTGTAATACTGGATCGTATATTTTGTTATCATTACTTGTATTCTGGTCCAACCAGAAGCTCTATGCGTCGACTTAAATAATCTCCCTACATGGAAGAGTTTCAATTTCTTTGGCACAACATTGTAAGCCAAATCATCCGTATTTCCGCTTCCATAACCAAGAGACATTATTTATACGACGCCATTAACACTAAACTCCAAGCAAGCATAAATATATATTAAATATGTAGCTACACACAATCTAGTTCTGACAAGAGAGAAGGGAGAAGCGAGAGAGGAAATTATGGTTTAACGTCGTGTTCAGCAATATTTCAGCTATATAGCGACGATCAAACAAAAATTCTTATCTAAGTATGTGAACAAAAAGTCCAAAGGTGACAATCTAAAAGTGATCCAAGCAATCTAAAAGTGACCAACACATTAAATCCTGTATATACATTAAAATTTATGTAACAAACCAATTTCTTTCAAATAGCCTAAAATCAAATCTTCTTTTACTCGACCGAAAAGATTTTCTAAAGTAGCTGCTCGATCAAAAGAATCTCTTAAATCTTGAAATTTACACATTCGATCAAAATGTTTTCCTGTGAGTTTTTCGTAACATGGAATACACATCGGGCTGGTTCATTTTTTAATCAATGTTCGTGAGTCAGTCGAGAATGACCGATTCAACAATGCTTGATCAAAGCGTGATCGAAACGTTTCTGATTGCCAAGATGAGTATAACCTACAGTTTTCTTAAACTCATGAAGCTTGTTGCCAACCTCAGCATCCCATAAAGCTTGAAAGAGAGAAGGGGTCAACGGTTTTCAATGATGTTAACAAGAAATCTCCACTTTGACTGTGGCTGTTCTGTTCATCATGCCAATCTTGTATTACCCAGTGTTCATATGGCCCAGATTAAGCGGAGTTATTCACGAGTTACGAAACTTCAGTTACGATCGTGCTTTGCTATCAGTGTGTGGTACATATCACCAAAGTTGAGAAACTTTGACTGATGGGTGGTCTAGTCCTGCTGAGCCGGTTATTTGAAATGGTCACATATGTCACAGGATCCAACACATTCGAGACATGTATACGCCAAATGCAGACTCTTCCGAGATGTTACTCTCCATGAAAGGGTAGTTGACAATGTCAAAATTGTAATCCTCTCCCTTATCGAAGAGTCGAGATGAGATTGATCCGTTTTATACTACGTGTATCGGTTGATTTCTTCGCATCCAATAAAGGTTGATATATAAAACCTTCCGGGTGTCGTTTATATATCCAAAGCCAGAAGGTCGTATATTTAGCGTTTGACGAATGAGAAGGAATGAGCTTTGAAATTGATATCTATAAAAATGCCTCTATATAATATTCATCTGAGAACAAATATAGGTCAGATAAAAGCGATGTGCAATTAGTACACATTGTACTACGTATATCTATTCAGAATATGGTGATGCCAAATATCATACAGATATTATTAATTATAATAAAGCAAGCAATTCTACAAGCAACGAAACATCCCATAAATGATATCCCTTATATATGTGAGGACTAAAGAAAGCTGGCTTCTAAGAATAATATATCGGTGATTGCATTCATGAATACCGATTTCATCAATGAACTGAGTCGGCCAATGCCCCCTGATTAGGAAATGTAGTATAAAAAGTAGAGAACTCTTTGGTAGAGACATATACCACATCAAGCTCTTCCGTTAGAAATTGTGGAAGTTTTTCAATAAACAGCGGTATGACTCTGGTCACCAAGGCAGACCGATGCTTAGTCAACTCCTGGAATCGGCTGTGAATCTTGAGACATAATCGCTAAAAAGCGTCTTAGAGATGTTTGGAAAACCTCAAAATTTACCTTTATATAAGCTCGATGATTGACTGGATGTTTTGCAAATTTTCTTCAGTACAGATGCCAATGAAAATACCGGATTTCTTGTTGAATATTTGAATAGACCAATCGTGTGCTTTAAAACTGTAACATATCCCGCGATGCACTTTTGTACCATATAACTATTGTCTCAGCAGCCTCTTTTACAAAGCCCTTATAAGGTATGACGACAAAGTCAGCGGCTTTGAAGCAACACATTTCCCCTAAGAGTGATTTTTGAACTCTGTGATAGAACAATGTCCAAATCCCTCGAATCGATACATGAAGAAGATTGGAGTAAAGTTGTCAATACAGGTGGAGCTGAACTCCCGAGGACACCTATTCTGAAATGTGTGTTTCTTACAGGTCTATATCGGGTTCTCTGCCATGTATCGATGACCTTATAGGGCAAGACAAAGTACGTGCAAACGTTTTCACCTGGCCTATACAACAATAAATTACCGGGAGCCGAGACGTGGCCATAAATTTCACATCAACAAGGCAGTCAAATTGTCAGATTATCCCACCGACTGACTGCCATCTCTGCCGCTTGAAACTGTCTCCGCTTGCCAAGCTCTTTTCATGCAATCCATCCTGACGGAACACCACTTGGCAGGGAAATTAAAAAGCTGTCGATATAAGTCACAAGTAATTTTGTCCCCTATCTTCACTATATGCGATATGACTGGAGTTGAAAGCCTGCAGGGCCAGGACCTGTTCTTATGTTTGTCACGCAATGGTTACTGTTATCCCGAAAACCCCGCAAATCAGTTCGAGTGTATTCATCCTAGTGTGTTATTATTTAGCCAAGTTCACCTTTGAGAAAATATAAAATTACACGCCGAACAGAAGAGGGTTCTTATGTCGCGAAAAACACGGTGTAACAGAAAATAAATTCACATCAAAAATATTTTGCGTGGAGTCAATCAAATATCCCGAAAGGTTAAAAACATTCTGCCATATAGCACCCGGTGTGAGTGAATGTATCATAAATCACACTTCATTTTCAAATTATGTTTCATTAAAGCTTGAAAGAAATCTTATCTATTAATATTTTCCATACCACATGTACCGTCTAAACCAGCGACCTGCCTCATAAATCCTTCAAATTCTTAACATTATAATCGAATTGCCGAAAAGGTGTGGTATAATTTATGATCAATAGCAATGAGTGTAACGCAATGGAGATTGAGCGACACCAATAACACGTCTTGTTGGCATTATTGGAAATTGTCGCCCACTTTTCTCTTGTGCCCACTAACTTGTATCTAGCTTTCATCCTATCAGGATTCCGATGTGAACTGAGTGAACCGGAAATGACCTTATGACCTTGACGTTGAAGGACTTCGAGGACGAGACTGCCTCCGAATTTCGAATATGGTGCATATAGTGTTAAAACGTTTTCATTATCCTGCAATTCTTGGGTAATAATTTCGGACAGGAGAAACGAAACTTTGTCAAAGATTTCGTCGGATTCCTATCAATATTTTC
The DNA here is from genome assembly GCA_036873755.1 of Hanleya hanleyi. Lineage (NCBI taxonomy): Eukaryota > Metazoa > Mollusca > Polyplacophora > Lepidopleurida > Hanleyidae > Hanleya > Hanleya hanleyi. The sequence goes on from JAVTVY010033613.1 coordinate 52,395, forward strand.
GAAAACGATGGTAGTACCAGGCATGTAGCGCTACGTTCAAACGCAACTGACACGAAAGAGAGTAGCGGGCAAATGTGTTCCTTGGACATGGACACCATCTCGTATTTTTATTATTTTTATTCCATATACATTTGGAATTGGTGCTAACTGTCATACGAAAAAGGTGGTACTCATATGAACAGTCACAATCAAAGCGTGACTGAGGTACATCATTTTTAGATGACGACTCTATAACGAATATTATGGATTAAGAATACTGATCAGCGATACGGATTTGATATTTTGGAACATCATGATGTCTTGCCGGCATCATTGAAAATTGTTGACCGCTTCTCTCTTGCAGGAAACAAGCCTATGTTTATGTATACTTTTGTCTTTTTGAATTTGGTGCTAATACTGTTATATGGAAATGGAATAGGTCTTTGGATTATGGACGCGGATATTCTCTAATGGACGACGGCTGGATTATGAATGACGGACTAGACGCTTGTAATTTCGATTATTGATGAGGAAATTCTTTTATGGACGACGACTGTATACTGAATGTCGGGTCTGACGCTTGCTATGATGATGTGGAGTGTGAGCTCGGGCCCACATGATGCCGGCCATGCATTCAGTGGCGTAATCACTATGGACTCTCTATAGTTAAAAAAGATATGCTTCAGCAGAAATCAAATATTCAAGAACATCATCTAAAAAACGGGAATATGATTTTGGCACATAAGTATCTTTTTCCGACGCGTCTCAGAAATGTGCCTGAACATACCTTAGGATATAGGAAAATCTGAATACTGAATTGGATTATTATTTGATTGGGTTGTTTCGGAAAGAATTTAGATGTAGTTTAATTGTACGTCCAGCCACTTTGGCGAGGACCATATTTGTGCACAATATGTGTATATTTGTGTACACTGTGTGTATATTAATATATATGAAATAATTTCTTTGATAGGCAGTTAGAAGTCGACGTATATAAGACAAGGCTATTCTACGGATAACAACTTCTTAATTGCTGTGGAGCTGACGTTTCGTTGGAGATACTTCCAGCTTTTTCAGCTCTGTATTTGCAGCTTTGAAAAAGTTGGAAGTATCTCCAACGTAACGTTAGCTCCACAGCAATTAAGAAGTTGTTATCCATAGAATAGCCATTGAAATAAAGTGTTCTCAGTGAACCGAATCAGCGTCGTCGAATCAGACGGGTTGGGAATCTATAAAGTGGGTCAGTTTATGAAAGGGGACGTGGACGTATCGGTCAGAGCGCCTGATTTGCACGGCCATGCCGCAGCTGGTGCCATAGTTTCGTGGTTTCCTTCTGACCCTCTGAAATCTTATATGTACCCTATATGTACGTGACTAGATAATGCCTGTTGATTGAGAAATGTTGTAACCGTTTTGGGGAATTTTAATACAGAACCATTTTGTTTTACGACCGTTTTATTACAGCAAGGATACGTATCAGTGAAACTCTCTGATACGGAATCTGTCATTTGCCATCATATGACTGTGAACAGCCACCGCGAACTTTGAACCGTTACTGCGGTCTGTGGACAGTTACCGACAATAGCGGTAACCGCTGAGTTATTGGCGCCTTCCATGCTATGCGTGTAAGAGCTATTGCTCTGATACTCTCTCGCCAACTAAAGTCAGCTCTGTATTTGCAGCGAAATGTAACGGGACACCTAACAAGGTACGTAAACACAGAAACTAGATCATACACCCTCGATCACGATACAAGCAGGTGATCCCGCAGCTTCAGACTGTATCAATTGCCAAGAGCTCGGGCATGTCTCGAAGCACTGCTAACAGCCAGCCATATAAAATACAGCTGGGGGGAGGAGGTCAAGATGAACACAAGTGTTTATGGACATATCTTGCACATACTCTTCGATAAAATGATGTATCGGGGAGATCATAGAAGAATGGCATCTTAAGGGGATACGATGAGGACAACACGGAAAACTAGAGTGTATCGGACGAGAAAGATTTAGATTTTGTGGAATTACAACACATATAAGCAAGGGCGTAGACAAGGGGGAGCGTGTGGGGGCTTCAGCCCCCCCAAATATTGACATCCGGCAAAAAAAAAAAAAAAAAAAAAAACAGAAGAAAAAGAAAAAAGAGAGAAAAAAGGAAAGAAAGACAGAAAAAGTAAACATAGCAGAGAAGTAAATGTTTAGCTTGTGACATATCTTTATCAATTGTTGCATATTACAGGAGAAGTAAAATTATCATCAACAATGCTTACCAGAAGGGCTACACTAATTGCAATCGGTCAGAGAACAACGCAAAAGTTTGGCGATATCGGACTCAAAGACCCCGTGTGATTTTCTTCGAGAAACGAATAATGTGCTCCAATTCAATCACATATCGCCCATTAGGACGAAAAAGGTCAACACGTTGGCTAAAAAGATTTTTTCAGAACTTTTTCACCATAAATTTTTTTTTTGATTGAGATCCCAGTCATTTGTTGAGTATTTATTTATTCACAAACGAGAGATACGAACTCTCGAATAATTTTCACGGAGAAACCCTGGAAATACAGGTAAAACATCTAACCCAGACACAAAGTCACTATTTAACTGGTGTAAATTTGATGAATATGGATAATTTTCTCTACTATTCCGAGAAAGGACCACTAAGCTTACATTTTTGATAAGTTTGGCAACTTCAGAACGAACACCAAAACTCATGCGGTCAACCACGCATCAATGCACCGCCCCTGCTATCTAGGCAAAATAGTATTGTCTAAGAAATAACTTGAATTATAGTGCAAACTCTGGATTGAATGATCATTTCACCTTGTATATCACGTAGTGATCGCCACTGTTATAGGATATTTTCGCAAAAAAAAGTTCAACTTTTACAATTTTTTACCGCTCAAATGCTCCCAGTTAGCGCCAATTTACCATCAATTTTCAAAAAAAAATCTACGCTGCGAGGGGGGATACCCCCCTCGCAGACTCTCCCCCTAAGCCCCCCCCAAACTTCACAACTTGTCTACGCCCTTGATAAGGGTAGTGGGAAGAGGTCCCGACATACTGACAGAGCCACATGACTTCACAGTATAGTCTTCCGGTTAACCTATTCTAAAGCACATAACAAGAATCTAACGATTCGTGATATATGTTGTATCTCAGGTACGCTTTTATTGTACCTGTTCATGTGGAAACTTGGATGACATGACAACACGGCCCCTAGCACCGGCATAAGCGGTATTAGATACAAATCTGGAGAGCTATGATGGAAATGCTCTGACAACTCGTATATTGATAATTGGTGAGCTGTTTCGCAGTGACAACTCGTACACTCGGGATTGGTGAGCTGTATCATCGTCAGAAGAAAATAACGGCATTTAACACAAAAGACTAGTCTGTAAGGCCTGATGTCGACCCAGCAACAACTTCCCACAAATGCCAACATATATCAAAGACCAAAAAGTCTGTACAGGGGGCGGGCCTCGTGGACGAAACGTCCACCAGCAGAATCTCGCCATATACAGGTAAAAATTGCAACACCGGGAATATCGAAGCCGGAATTTTTTTTATAAAAACTGTCTTCTAAATTGAAGTGACCAGAAGTTGCCAATAATAAGGCAAACCTTTGTCTGTGATTTTTTTTACAGTATTAATTTCAAAAAGATTTGCATCGAAGTGAATGTTTTGCAATGTTTTAGGTTTCTCCTAGATTGTGTGCCACGTAACATCACTTGTCCACATGCAGTATTGAGACGATTCCTCTGAAGCACATATTGTGAAGGAAGTCGAATTTCTAAAGACGCTTTCTTCCAGTATGTTGCGAAGTAATATCGTGTGTACCCGTCTTATAAGAAGGTTACTGGGATGTGTGACTTTAAGCAAACATTGGAATTAGACTCCGGTTTAGTGTACCGTCACGACGCGCGAGCTGCCGGGCTTAGCGACACACTGATGTTATGATGGAGCCAGCTTTACACTGGTTAGTTAACCTGTGCGCTCACAAAGGCCTGTTTCCCAACGTTAAAATTAAATCTGTGATCAATTCTAGTAGGACAATGTACGGGAATACAATACAGGGGAAATATTTCCTTTTACCCAGGATTTGCGGTATTGTGATAGATAAGAAAGTTCCACTGTAGTTCATTCTCAAAGGTAATTCCATTTAGAGATAACTGACGAAAAGTATTTGCCATGGACAGTCGAGCGTGGTATATAGTCGTGTTACCTGGCCAGCAATTTAATTAATAGAAATCACCTTGTAATCCAGCGCAGACCAGAACCTATGGTGACAATAGCAAAGATGTGCGCAAGAGCAGAGGCGCATATTTTGGGAAACACACAAAAGACGGCGTTGGACCACGCGACGTTTGCTGACTCCCCGCCACTAAGAGAGGCCAAGTCACACGAAAACAGCCAGTGAACTTTGCCTTCTTCAGTTGGGATATTCCGCCTATTTTCTTCGACAAACACATGCTAGTTCGTAGGCAAACATAAGCCGGCTTAACAAAAACCTGTCTCTCTATGTCGGTGCACTGTCCTAAGAAATAATCGCATCATCGGGACCGAAATTCATTATGCAGCCTTGGAGCACCAAAATAACAAAGTTATCCTGTATCAGGTGAAACCCTTGGGGAGCTGTAAAATAGTCCATCTTGCTCTAGCCATTCTGCTTGTTCACAGTCTTTGCCCCATATGAGCCAGATACTCTGTATTTTCATCGTAGATTAGGAAGTCTATTGATAAGGAGTGTAAATAGTACCGGTAATGTTCTTTAGTGTTCTTAAAACTTGTGCCAATGAAATTGATATACAATAGGTCAAACCCTGAACAAAATCTTGTAATCGGTCAGGAGCGAACAGGAGAATTCCCGTGCAATGCAGGAGTAAGACAAAGAGACATAATACCTCTTGTAGTATTTTGGAAATTCTACGATTTATGGAATTGTAATTAATGAATATGCAGTAAGAATGGTAGACACAATTCATACCCTTTGAAAAAGAAATGTAACTTTCTCTAAAACGCAACGCTTGGGCATCGGTTGCTATGGTAGTCATATCTCTGAAACTATTGGTAGCAGAAATGACATGAAATTATCAGCTGAGAATGCAAAAACTTCAGAACAATAAGTACTGTAGAAAAGAAGGCATCCAATTATCGCTAGATCACTGCGTGACTTCATCAAAGTTCACTGGCATGCCAAATTTGTACCAATGAAGAGCAATATGTTCGCAACGAGCGGGAATATTTTGATGAATTAAACCGCAATTACTCAGAATAAATATGTCGATCACGTCCCTATTTTTGATTTTCCATTTGGATATATATGAAAGACTTCGACTCTCTTGTTGATTTGTTCACAGGATCACCATGTTGTCTGACTGGCATCACTGGATCCTGGTGAAAACTTTTCCTAAGTAGGAATGTGAGATGAGAGCATCGATAACGGATGTCATCTGACGACGATACAGCTCACAAATCCCCAGTGTTCGAGTTGTCACAGCGAACCAGCTCACCAATTACCAATATACGAGTTGTCAGAGCATTTCCATCATAGCTCTCTAGATTTGTATCTAATACCGCTTATGCCGGTGCCAGGGGCCGTGTGGTCATGTCATCCATGTTGCCACATGAACAGGTACAATAAAAGCGTACCTGAGATACAACGCATATCACGAATCGTTAGATTCTTGATATGTGCTTTAGAATAGGTTAAGCGGAAGACTATACTGTGAAGTCATGTGGCTCTGTCAGTATGTCGGCACCTCTTCCCACTTCCCTTATATGTGTTGTAATGCATTTGTTTGTGAAGAATAACCCCAACCGAATACAAGCATCAGATTCGACATTCAGTAATCAGCCGTCGTCCATAAAAGAATTTCCGAGTCAATAATCGAAAGACCTATTTCGTATGACAGCACCCCATTTCTAAATGTGTATGAAATAAATATAATACAAACACAAGGTAGTTTCCTACAAGATAGAAGCATTCAACAATTTTCAATGATGCCAGAAAGACCTGATGTTCTTTAAATAAAATCCTAATCACTGACTATTATTATTTATCCAAATGAATATACAAGTCGTTTTCCAGAGTATGTATCTCATCCACGCTTTGATTGTGACTGTTCATTTGAACATCATGGAGATCTACCATAACTCTGTGAAGACAAGCTACTATCTTGCGCGATCGAAGAATTATGTGGGATCTGATACGAATGAGAACCGGAATGCATACCTCTTATTGATAGCGCTTCCAAGTCAGTAGGATTCAACAGCAATGTGCATAATCTACATCATTAGGGTCAATTAAACGGAAGGCTAACTGATATTTCGGAAAAGGAGTCGTGGATTAATATATGAAAAGCAGTTGTCGTACTTCATCCCAATGATTAGAGAACACTCGAAAACTCCAGAGAAACCCTCCGGAAATCTAGCGAAATCCGCCCGAAATCCGGAGAAAACCTTCAGAAATTACAAATCGCTATGTCAATATGTGCCCATTTGTCTGTGTGGGTGACTGGAGACAGATACTTTTTGTTCCAGGATGGCGAAACAGAGATTGTCTGCAGACATTTGAACTTATAATCCAGTGACACTCTTTTCGCTTATCTTCGTGTCTATTTCACTGGGCTTAACCCCTGATGTAAGATATGACATATATTAAAAGTAAATTGATGAAGGGGACTGTGCCCTTAGATGGTATATTTAATCGTGTTCAGTGAAGAAAGGTTTGAACGTTAAGCAAGTTGCCTGGGTAGCGCGATGCGAGAAGACACGACAGTCTTCGTCACTGGGAGGGAGAAACATTCCAAGCGAGGACCGAGCGGCCTTCTGCCGGCCGGCCTTAATATGGGTGCTTAACCAACGCACATCACGAGTGGAATGCGCAGAAAGCAAACCTTAATTTAGCTTTCAGTGAGATTTCGACATTTGAGTAATGGAGGAATGTTTGCACCTGAAGGAAGACTTTTCAGCTGTAATGTCTGCCCACTCTTAGAAGTGTTTAATACTGAGCGTAATCGAATCCCCCTCCCCGAAGTCCGATTGCGTGACACATACTATCGATATGCAATACTTAATGGATCATAACGACGGGATCAGCAGGCATGGACAAAGCGGAATGTGCCTTGTGCATAACGGTATGATAAAAACAAATACAATTGGAATAAATCGTGGGAAACACATTTTTTACTCTTAGTATAAAATCATTCAAGTTTGGAAATGCAGACGCTTCGCCACAATGCAAGTAAGTATAAGATCCGATTTCAGTCGTCAGCCGTCGTCCATAAAACCAATCGGCGTCCATAATCGAAAATCCTATCTATCATATCATCTATTTTAATTCTACTTCTCTCGATGTAATACTACAAGAAATGACGCGAACAAAGATTTTGACCGACAGTCTTCAAGTTCCCCCATGAACAGATACAGTGAAAGCGAACCCGAGATACAACGCATATCACGAATCGTTAGACTCTTGGCATGTGCTTTAGAATAGGTTAACCAGAAGACTATACTGTGAAGTCATGTGGCTCTGTTAGTATGTCGGCACCTCTTCCCACTTCCCTTATATGTGTTGTAATTCCTAGTAATGCAACAAGATGATCCAATGAATACATAAAATGCTTGGACTTTTGTATGGAATGTATTACCAAAGACTTTCCTTAGTTAACGGGACATTCCGTAACAGATTAAGGAAGTCCAGGCGTATTACATAGAATTGATAAAAACGTTTTTAACCTAGATGACGACTTCACAACGATTATTATGGATTAAGAATACTGATCAGCGATACGGGTTTAATATTTTTGAAACATCATGATGTCTTGCCGGCATCATTGAAAACTGTTGACCGCTTCTCTCTGACAGGAAACTAGCCTATGTTTATGTATACTATGATTGTCTTTTTGAATTTGGTGCTAACCAAATATGGAATGGGTTTGGATTATGGACGCGGATATTCTTTAATGGACGACGGCTGAATTATGAATGACGGACCAGACGCTTGTAATTTCTTCCAAGAAAGAAAGTTATGTTTCAGTGTGGTAGCCCCCACATATATATCAAATAAGAATGCCAACAAACAGAATCTAGTTTCTTTTCGGCAAAAGCAGCTTTTAAATCTGTGCACATGCAAAAGTATACCCCAGTGTAGGAAGCAGCCTGGGCTAAACTGTCGACGTTGCCGTTCATTATAGAGGCGTGGTATAGTTTATTAAGAGAGGAAGCTCACATTCAATTATGCCATATGTAACGTTCTATATAATCTCAAATATAAACAAATTGCCAAATAACTTTCGTGACAGAATATAATATCAACACGGATGACCAGACAATAAATGGCGATGTATTGATGTTTAATGTATTATCCTTCTCTGGTCTAAGATCGTATCGTTAAATCAACCAAGCATTTAGCGGAAAGAATTTAATTCTAATTGATTGCGTCGATATGAGTTCCGATCAATAAAGACGTCAACGCGAACGATTTGATTACAGATGCACTTGTAAACACGATAATCAATTATTAATTTAAACTGGCAGGGATCTAACTGTTCATTTGACATTTACAGAAACTCTTTGATAATATGGTTTTTCTCCAAAATTTCTTCACAAGCCAATGGATAGGACGGATTTCCATTTGAAAATTTAAGTGACCAATCAAAATGTTTTAAAACTGGAAATATCCCGTCATGCACTGCTTTTTCTATACAACACTCCGTTTGAACATGACACGCCTCCATTATACCACTTCGGACACATTTGTACCAAGACGGAGATTTTTAGAGCGTCACATACCAAATACATAATTACCACAAAAAAACTCCAGACACAAACTTTAAAGGACATGGGATCATTGCATCTTCTATTTGGAACATTGCAAGTAAATTGCAAAAAAAGCAAATTGCAAAACTGCTTGGAAATTGCAAGTAACTGGCTTGTGAAGCGGAATTTCTCAGAATCCGTCAGATAGGTTTCTATATGGCGTATCTGACACATAAATTTTATCATATCCACACGTAGATAACATAATATTTCTCCTGTAAATTTTCTAAGCTAAAACACTGTCTCCTGCGCAGAATCAAGTCAATTCCAATTACATTGAAAAAAAACGAGCATGATGCCGTCAAAGACTTCCACACTGCTTTGTGGCACCAGTTGTAGTTTTTAGTCCCATATGATAAGTGCACCTTGGTCACGCTATGGGTGCGACATTTCATGCTAACAATTTGATAAGATGAATAAAGTAGTTCGCGGTTGAGTTCCTATCTCCTACATGAAGAAAACATCACGGCCAATTAATTCATATCTTCAATTTCATATATATTAATGCTATTTATAAATTGAACTAATAATAATATCCAGTGATCCCCTGTAGCGTGGGGTGGGTGATTCCATTGTAGTTTTTCTGGGTATTCTTGCATTATCCAGGTTTACCCCACGTTGAGGCGTTTACTTCATCAGGCGTCCTCGATGCTGATCCATTAACATCAGATGAATTATTTCTATGAGCTGATCTGTCATCACAGCTCCCGCGCTTCCGTTTAAACATGTGCTACAGGCCCTGTGATACTTCAAAGTCTCAACATGAACAGCTGCAATAAAAGCGCGACTGAGATACTAAGGCTACGTTCGAGAATCCACCGTATTCTCGGGTCTGAATGTCACGTACCTACAGAAGCTTGCCGTACAGTCATATAGTTGCTCTTTAGTCGCTATATATCGTCAATTTTGCCCACCTCCGACATATCGCTCCAATTGAAGACACATTCGGAACTACCGAGCGGACATTTACGAAGGGGTCCGGTTTTCGGCTCGAATGTGGCGCGCCGGAATCGGCTAATATGCATGACTGAAAATCCAAACCACTAACACGAACATATAAACCGTCGGTCGGCAAATTATACACTACGAATCCCAAATTTATGTCGAATGTACTGACAATCATTTATGTTATGATCTTAGAAAATATAAATTATGAAGTGTCCGTTTTAGCATTGAACATGTCGCCTGTTCAAACTACATAGTCCCTGTGACGTAATTCTCAAATCTGACAGATATCACATGTCCTCGTAAAAATCCAACGTGGAGTGAGTCGAACAACATCTGCAACCGAGAGGCGGATAATTTCTCCGGCTACGACTCCGAATCAGCAGCAGTAAACGCAGGAGTTGTAAACCAGTCGACCACCTTGAATTCCATTGCTGACGTGGCTGAGAGGTTAGAGGGGGAGGGGGAGGGGTTATCGTTGTCCCTCTACTCCGTGTAGTTAAATCTCGGCCAACAAATCTGATATCAAACACTCCTCATTGGTATGGAGGGCAAAACAAAAAAAATATATATCTAGATAATATTCAACAAAATACCAGAGTCATTCAAGTTTCAAGTGGTCACCTTCACAATGAAATTGATGTTTGAATCAGCGCACCTGCGTCAGTGACTACAGATGTTAACGGCTATGGGTGGGGAGGAATGTGTTGGAAGGTAACCCGTTTTATTTTTACTCGTTTTACTCGTCCAACTTGACAGATGGGGTGTCAGGAGGAGAAGCTACGTGTCCTCGGACAGCCCCCGGGGACAAAAACGTTATTGAGCTATTAGATATACCGTAGCTTAGGAAATAAACATGCTTGAGAGGACTACAAACAAACTCAACCACGACAAATTTGTACCAGTATGAACTTATTTTGATATTTTGATGCACATTGATGTTTCACGTTGCATTCGATCACATGCAGATATCAATACATGTTGGAAATCAGTTAGCTAGCATTGACCCATAATCCATTACAACGTCTCCGAGATACTAGCCACAAGATCAAATAGCTACATCTTGTTAAAACCCATGTTCGCGATGCACTGTGTCGAGCATTAGGATATGATAACAAGCCAGTGTATGGATCCTAACATATCGATCGATACACTGGCTTTTCAGTTACCCCTAACAGTTCTAGATATAAATAGATCGAGAAGTTTTCCCTTTGTCGAGCGAATCAGTCAAAAAGTCAGCTCATTACGCCAATCCACTGCGAGGTCTGAAGTTTGGCTGCTTTGAATTTCATCGCTGGCCAGATTACCTTTGACGGCAGTATGCAATCGACATCGGTTGTCCAAGCAAAAACAATGCACGACATTGTGTAATAGAGGCAAAAACTCGGGAATTCATGCAAATCCCCAAAATGTTCCAGGTATAACTCTCTGCGAGGATTTAGTTTACCTGTAAAACATGAATATCAACGTGGCTGCACTGAATTTTACTAAGAGTTATGCAGGGTTTCAGAACACAGCAGAGATCCGAAATTAGAGGTCTGAGATCTCTGAGATCAGTGTTCTCCTGTGGCCGAGCTTGGAGCTGTGGAGTAAACAATCAGATGTATAATACGAGCACCACAGTTTACATCTTGCTCTTCCGATGTGTACACACGGGTGACGCTACGACACATATGGACATGGCAACTAGACAACCGGTTTCAACGATAATATTAGGAATGTTTTTTTAACACACACATACAAGTGTAGGCGTTAGCAACTTCATGTTGTCGAAAATGGTTGGTAAAACTCCAAGAACTGTGAGGACATTATCAGGTATGTTCTATTATAAAAGTCTCCCACTTGGTTTGTATTCGAGTACGTAAGAAAGCTTTGAAAATTAACCTTTTTTACATTTTAGCCGACGCAGTGATGGCAGCTTTTGCCCTAAAATTTACTCGTTGCCATATGTCATTGATTTACAAAAGAATTATCGCCTTATCATGTCTGAATTATCAAACGTGACACATGCAATGCTGTGTTTCGTCACTTCAAGAATTGTGATGTTCTTGTTAGCATTAACGGCACAAAAAATCCACTGCGTTTCACAGGCTTCAAGGCCAAGACAGATGATCTGGAGCCTCAACTTTACGCAATTTTTTATATATAGTGTTGGTGTCATATCCATTTAGAAGAATGGAACGCGGTGTTAAGCGCTGTTCAAGATCTGTCAAATCGAGGAAGCATGGTCATGACCCTGAGAAAAATGGAAGCCATGTTCGCTTATTCGGTGGGAATAATGTCCGGTTCCTTTATTTTTAATCCAGCTCAGACATTCATTTCTGACTTGCAACTCAAGTAAGACATATTTTCCTAAAGAGAAGTACAGAAAAACACAGGAAAATTTATAATTCGTTTCACATCGGCACCAAGATCCTGACATTTGCCAAATCCTTAGAACTTAACAGATTTTACAGTCTTCACGTATCTAATACAGAAATCATTCTGAGATTCCGGCTCTCAAATCCCTATAATTATACCATGTATTTTATGTCAAATAAGATTGCCGGTGATTTCCAACATATCAATGCATCTCAGTCGTGCTTTTTACGTGACGCGTCAAGAATATCAAGCTGGCACGGGTCATGGACGAGGTGTGAGGGAAATGAATTGCCGAGGCTATATTTCTCGTTCTCATCTGAATCACATATCTGAAAAACCTGAAAAATCTGAAATCACATGAAAAACCTGGCAGACCAGAACTCCAGGCAGGAATAAATAAGTCTATATATAAACACAAGCTGCAACGAACAAGCAGTCAACAGTTTCCCATAATGCCGGCAACGCACTATGGCACCATATCATCAGATGTTTATCACTACCCTACTTTCAGAGTGCAATCATGCTACCAAGCTTAGCTGTAATAACATACAGGCGAAGGCACGAAACTTATTATCCATGGTTTTATAGGGTACCGAATAGCAAGCGTCAGATCCGACATTCAATATTCAGTCGGCCCACATAAAGAATTTCAGCGGCAATAACCGAACGACCTAGTTCGTATGGCCGTTAACATCATTTTCAAATGTGTATGAAATGAAAATAATAAAAAACACAGGATGGTTTACTTCAAGAGAGAAGTGGTCAACAATTTTCACTGATCTGGTCGCACATATACATGCATGGCGCACAGACATGCAGACGAGTGAAAGATGTAACTAAATTGCATATTTAACTCTACAAAGAGATACAGCTTGAATACTGGGACAGCGGAGATGAGACGTTCTCGCCAGTGGTATAGGTATACATGTATATGTAGGAGAATCAATCAATCAATCACATCACACAGTTCAGTTGCACTGCCCAGCATATATACAGTTTCTGTTCTGCAACACTGCACAGAACAATTTCAGGTGGCTGACCCGACAATGGGCCTAATTTGATTATGAATTCTTTCACGCACGCACGTGATTGACATAGATAAAGGTAGACCATATAGCAAAAGGTCACTCGACTGTGGCTTAAGTTCATCTTATTTCATCTCTGGGGACGCTTCGTATATCTTAAGTCCCTTTCATCAGGTGGAATCCTTTTGCTCAGGTGAAACCACTAACCCACCCATTGGATTTCTCAGGAATAACACAGGTTGCTGAATTTGGTCTGAGAGACCGCACGGCGTGACCGATACTCTTTATTTCCTTCACCCCGCTCATACTCAGTATAGAAACACCTCTTTGATGAGGCAGAAATATTTTCATATTTGCCGTTAGAAAGAGAAACGCGAGCGGTAAAACTTACACGCGGTCCTCGGATATTTACTCATCGCTAACCCGTGGGACAAGAGAGAACGCTTTATCGAGCTTAGTGTCAGGAACGAGTATTAGCCATTTATCTGAAGCAGGTTCTGGAGAATTCCTCGAATAAGACAAAATAAATAGAGCATTGGCTAAAACAAAGACGGCGATCTAAAGCAGCTATGCCTGTCATCCTCGGCTCCATGTTAAGACGGCGCTCATGAAACAGTTGCTAGGTTGAGGTTGCACACACGCTCAGTGGCGGGTGAGATTAGAAGGAGAATCTTCCCGACATGAGGCGTGCACACCTAAGTTGAAAGAGATGACGGGTTGCAGACATTTACCTAGTTTAATCCTGTTAGATTTTCCTCACGACAAGCGAACCAGAGCAAACTTGCTGACTTCTTCCTTTCTCCTTATTCGACACTTCGACAGGTTTACTCGAGGATACAGACAGGGGAGATGTCAGATTTATTTATAGACACACGAGGAAGATTTGAACCTCCCAAACCGAAGTTCAAAGACTCGGGGAAGTAATGCAATGTTTCAACTCGTCCAACTAAATCAACGAGATGACATAGGCTACCTTCTCTCGAATAAATATCACCAAATGTCTCTCGTCAGGCCTAATGACTATGTACTACCTCGAACACAATATAGCAGCAAATATATATCAAATTGTCCGTTCTGGCCCAATCTTGCCACGAAACTCTAATCAAATATACAACAAAAAATTCATCGCAAACACAAACGGTGATAAAAGCCATCTTCAATGAATCTTTACAAAAAAAATCTGTTTGGCTGAATTTTCTTGCAATTATCTTCACAAGCCAATGAATCTGCCGAATTTCCATTTGAAAATTCGAATTGACCAATCGAATGTTCTAAAACTGGAAGATATCCCGTGATGCAATGTCCTTTCTATGGATGGATGGATGGATGCACTTGGGCACTCCATCGCACAGCGATGGGCACAGGTCGTGCGAACACGCCGTGCAACCCGTTTCCCCCAACCCGCCCTACACTATATACCACTCATTTGCCAGTGATATCTAGAAGGCAACATGTCCGCAAAATCTTCAATACTGACCAGAGCCTAGACGCTAATTCACGAATACACTAAAGCAGGAATGAGAGAAGGACGGCAATGTGTTGACTGCCGTTTCCGCGTCCCTACCAGGAAGGCATTTTCGTATAAAATTTCAATAATTTTAATGAAAATAATTGTTTATATTTATGGTAGTGAAGACAATTTGTTTCTTGAGACGATTACAAGGTTAAAAGTTTTGAATGTTTATACTCCTGAATTACAGCTCATGCAATGCGGCTCCTGCTTCCATGTCTTGCGAAAGGATCCACTTTGTCAACATGATATCAGTAATCAAGTACCTTTAACTAGTCTACATTTGATTAAATAGCTCTTTCGTTGTCAAACGGAAGAACAGATAAGTGAATGACAAAGTCCACGCTCCTGGATATTCGGATAGTCATGTGCATACCTCCAAAATAAGACATAGCTTGACTGAGATACACCATTCTTTAGATAACGACTTGACAACAAATATTATGGATTAAGAATACTGATCAGCGATACGGATTTGATATTTTTGGAACATCATGATGTCTTGCTGGCATCATTGAAAACTGTTGACCGCTTCTCTCTTGCAGGAAACAAGCCTATTTTTATGTATACTATGACTGTCTTTTTGAATTTGGTGCTAATACTGTTATATGGAATATGGAATAGGTCTTTGGATTATGGACGCGGATATTCTCTAATGGACGACGGCTGAATTATGAATGACGGACTAGACGCTTGTAATAGTTCTGTTCCTCATTGAATTTGAATCGACGAAAGGTAAAATTTCATGGATGCGAGTACTGCTAGATGTATAACAACAGAATTGCCTCGGAAACACCTAAATGGATCACAGATTACTCAGCCGCTGAGGGCTAGGGGTTGTATGAACATACACAATCAAAGCATGACAGATACAATACTCAATAAAACAGCTTGAAAATTCACTAAAAAATAATATACGGATTTGACGGAAGGAAAATCATGATGTCTTATGGCATCATTAATTATATACAAATGTCTCATTCACTATACACTATATAGACGATCTTTTCACTGTGGATAATCGCTATATAAATGACGCAGTGAAGGATATATATCCACCTTCACTGAAACTGAAGGAAACTACAGATATCCCAAACGAAACATCACATTTAGACCTATATTTCTATAGAAAATGAAGCGGTCTTCTTTCTTGTCGACGTTACGACCAGAGAGATGATTACAATTACGACATCATAAACTATCCCTTTCTGGATAGTAATATCCCAGTGGGACCTACATATGGCGTATACATATCTCGCCTAATAGCATTTGGTAGCTCTTGTGTAAAAGGTGACGAAAGAAACTTGTAAAACAGGATTACACCTCCAAGCGCCTCCACTCAAAGTATCTCAAACTTAGCTATACATATCGGATGCTGATAGAAAACTACGAGCGTAGCCTACAAGATCGTTGGCGTTACGTTTCGTAACTATAGTGTCTAATTCCACTGAACCCGGGACTAGGGGCGATCCACTGCGAAAAAGTTTGTGTTGAAACCATTTTAGCACCAGAATTGTGTTGAAAATAACAAAACTTTTGTTGAAATAAACGCGAATCGGTGTTGAAATCAACAAGATTTTTTGTTGATATGTTTATTTCGACACAAAACGGTGTTGATTTTGAGACGAAATGTATAAGTTGAAACCATTTTAGCACAAAATTGTGTTAAAAACACAATCCAAGTGTGTCTGAGATACATCAGTCTCTACATTTCGAATTTACAAAGAAAATTATGTGGATTAAGACTACTGATCAGCGATACGGATTTCATATTTTTGAAACATTATGTGTTGCCGCCATCATTGAACATTGTTGACCGCTCCTCTATTGCAAGAAACTATATGTTTATGTATACTATGATTGTATATTTGACTTTGGTGCTATTGCTGTTAATTATAAATTTGGATTATTGGCGCGGAAATTTGTTAATGGACTGCGGCTATATCTTGAATGACGGACTACACGCTAGTATTCAATATTCAGCCGTCGTCCATTAAAGAATTTCTGGGTCCATAATATGAAGACATATTTCGCATAACATCATTCGCACCAACGTTGTCCGCTTCTGCCTTACAATGAATTATGTTTATATACATATGTATTTAGTTTATTTTATGCTTGCCTGGTGTTCAGTCAGGGGACTGATTTACAGAAGTTATGAAAAATAATAACATCTACAAGTTGTTGGAAAGAATGCTGTAAAATTTTGAGCAAAGGAAAGATAACTTGATATTCTAATGCAAACATGACAATGTTACCCAGTCAGAAGACTGGATTTGGCCATAAATGTAATGTCAACATTTCATTACAAGAGTACCTGATAACATTATAAACATTATGTCAGACGAATAATGTCTTTCGATTACCAATATACGAGCATTTCCATCATAGCTCTCTAGATTTGTATCTAAATACCGCTTATGCCGGTACTAGGAGCCGTGTGGTCATGTCATCCAAGTTGCCACATGAACAGGTACAATAAAAGCGTACCTGAGATACAACACATATCACGAATCGTTAGATTCTTGGTATGTGCTTTAGAATAGGTTAACCGGAAGACTATTCTGTGAAGTCATGTGACTCTGTCAGTATGTCGGCACCTCTTCCCACTTCCCTTATATGCGTTGTAATTGAAGTTGAATTTCTTTTATAGACGACGGCTGAATATTGAAGGTCGGATCGGACGACTGCTATATAATGTTCAGTGTACAATAAACAAAAGAACGAGTGTTACTCTTAAATAGGATTGAAGCGATATACAAGAGACCGATAAAAAACGAGTGTGGCCTTAAATGATACTCTTTGGTCGATCTTAATGTCTTGGCTTTCCAGGAAGAAAATCTACATAATACGGGACTCAAGTATTTATATAGCTGATGCGTAATACATGTATCCAGGTTATAAGCTCATGCTTATGCAAATTGTATGAATGCACTACGTGCACTTGAAGGCATGAATGTTGTTAAACATAGCAAGTTTTGTGTTAAATGAATTCACACCGATCAATAAACTTTGTTACTTCATTGCTGCTCAAAATGTCGTTAGTTTGTGAACAGTGTGGATTTTTTATTTTATTACATGTACTTTTGTACAAGTAATTATTTTATATTCTAACATGCTCCACCTTACAGCCGTGCGCTGATTGGTCCAAATCTAAAAAAATACAGAGATTATCACACGATAATCTTCATTTGTTTGTAGTGACGTCTTTCATTCACGTGCCGAATTGGTGACGTCCCATTCTTGTGACGCAGTGCTACAAAGCTGAGCGACGATTGGTTCATTCACGCTGTAGTGGGCGGCGTTCACACAGCTGCATCTCGTGAACGAAGAGCACGCGCGAGCATGGCCTGCAAACCAGTCACGAAATTCTCCGATCAAAACGGGATAAGTTTGCAGAAATTTTGCCATTCCGCTTATGAAATGAGGAAATATTTATCATTGTGCATGTTAGAATAGAATACGCCGCTCGGTTTTTGATTGACGGTCTAAAACTAAACATCGAACAATTATTACACGATAATATTCACTAAGGCGGTCATTAACTCCTAAACTTGGTGTTTGGTGCTAATATTGTCTCATCAAGTTTTTTTTTCAATTATGGACGCTGAAATTATTCATAGATACTAGCTGCCTACTGAACGTCGGATCTGGTACTTGTGTGTAGAATGTCCCAGAAAGAACCCGGATATAGTCTTCACAATTACAACACATATAAGGGAAGTGGGAAGAGGTGCCGACATACTGACAGAGTCACATGACTTCACAGAATAGTCTTCCGGTTAACCTATTCTAAAGCACATACCAAGAATCTAACGATTCGTGACATGTGTTGTAGCTCAGGTACGCTTCTATTGTACCTGTTCATGTGGCAACTTGGATGATATGACCACACGGCCCTTGGCATCGGCATAAGCGGTATTAGATACAAATCTAGAGAGCTATGATGGAATGCTATGACAACTCGTATATTGGTAATTGGTGAGCTGTTTCGCTGTGACAACTCGTACACTGGGGATTGGTGAGCTGTATCGTCGTCAGATGAAAATGACGGCATTTAACACAAAAGACTAGTCTGTAAGGCCCGATGTCGACCCAGCATCAACTACCCACAAATACCAACAGATATCAAAGACCAAAAGGTCTGTACAGGGAGGAGGAGGGGGGGGGGGCCTCGGGGACGAAACGTCCACCAGCAGAATCTCGCCATATACAGGTATATATAAAACACAAACAAACGCCGAAACACACAAGGACATTTGCAAACAGAGAACAACTGATAGAGCTGCAAACAAATCCCAGGATTAAACGCAACACTGAAAGGGTGCCGAAAAACGATATCGGGGGGTACTGACAAGAAGTGATACGAACAAATATACTATTTCTAAAAACACCACAAGAACCAAAAGTGCTCCCTGTGATGATTCGTATCTCAGCCCCGCTTTTATGCGATTGTTCATGTGGACATCTTGAATGACATGACCATACGACCCCTAGCACTGACTTGAGCGGTATTATATACAAATATTTCAGAGCGATGATGCAATATTCCTATCAAGTCATCCGTTGGGAAATAATGAACTATGTGGCCGACAGATTGATAAAAACGGCCCAAACGAGGAAGTACTTATAGAATGCAAGTTCATATTAAGAACATACACCTGTGAGACACGACGTCGACCAAGCGCTTCAATCTCCACTACCAAAAGGAGACTAATACAGGTGTCTTATCCGACATTTTACGTGTTCACTTATGCAAGCATTATTTTCGTTTCTGAAGGTGCGAAAGACCCAAAAAGGATAATTTGAGTGAAGCTGAGAAATGCTAGATGATTTGAACCGTGGGGGAAAAAAATCAAAATGACGAAGGAAATAAAATGATAAATGCACATATATAATCATAAAAACAAAATATATTTATTTGATAAGTGATTAGAAAGGAACTTTGTGAAGAACATTCGGCATGTCATTTTAATGAAACAAACCACTGTTGAAGTTATCAGAATTGCAGATTGAGATAGCAATTATTCTGAAAAAGTGGATAAATGATTTTGCAATTCATATATATAATACTGACTTCGACTACAGAATACAGACAGTGGTATGGGTTGGAAGATTGAGATTGCCTTTTCAGCATCATTGCAAACTAATGACGTCTACTTGTACTCAAATGAACACCCACAATCGAAGCGTGACCCTGATATATTGCGTTCTAGAAGTCTTCATTTGAATAAAATATTAAATATCCAATTGTGGAGCGGTTTAACTAAGCTCAAAACAATAAAGCGACTACTGAAATTCGATACACACTGTACTCTCTTTGTTTTCAAAGACAACTGTCTCCATCCTCAGAGTGGTAAATGTACTGAGTTATGGTACAGGTAGGTTCTTATATGCATACATGCAGGCTAAATCAACTCACTTAAAATAGTTGAAAGTACAATACAGTAAGACAGGAAACAACAAACTAGGCTATATACACAGTTACAAAACTACACGGCAACAACTGAATGTGGTGAACAGGTCATATCACACAATGAATAGGTATAAAGACGTAAATGACATATTATTGCTCAAATCAGGGCAAAATCATTCAATTGATCAGTAAAAATAAGAAATCAGTAAAAATGTTGTTTTTTGGTGAGTGGATATCTTAGTTGGAGATATGTCAGGTATCAAAATTGAGGGCGAAGGATCAAATGCCACCTAAATCAGGAAATTATTTGACACGCAATGCTAAAACTGCAGTTCAGGGATGTGAACTGTCATCAAACTGCGGGAATACATCAAGCTTGCGGCAAACAAGAAACCTATCATTCTCGAAATGTCAAGGTCACTGTGGACCAAATCAGGAAATCATTGGAAATCTATTTTTTTGTACATGTAAATCGATGCGTAAGTGAGAGGGTATAGTCAAGTTCACTGGCAAAAAACAAGGTATTGAAAAACATGAAATATTCGTAGATTATTTCTTAGTGACATAGCCAATGGTGCCAATAAGGGTGTGGTTTTCTTGTACGCCATCTTGGATTTTTCGTGCCAACAGCACATCACTTTTGTCAAATGTATATCTACTCTCATTTACCAATCGCTGTATAGACGAGCTCCTCGTTTTGGATAAGCCCTATATAAGCGACGCTGTGAAAATTTTCCCCTTCATTGATAACCCAGAGAGAACATCATAACTGAGCCTATACCATAATAAAAATGAAAAGGACTTCCTCGATTCTCAAAAATTAACAAAAAATTAACATGAGATCAGTTGTTTGTTCGAGCTGGTCTGTCATCACAGCGTATCCAAATTCCACTTAAGCCGAAGCTAGGGGCCGTGTGGATAATTCATAATCTCTACACGAACAGCTGCAATAAAAGCGCGGCTGAGACACTAAGGCTACGTCCGAGAATCCACCGTGATCTCGGGTCTGAATGTGAGGTGTCGATGGAAGCTTTCCTGTAGAGTCATATGGCTGCTTTTTAGTCGCCAGACGTCATCAATTTTCCCCACCTCTTGCATATCGCTCCAATTTACATTCACGCCAACCGTATGATCAGAGAGATGATTTAAAATTAGATTTCAATTTTGAAGTTTGCCCATTTCTGGATAGCAATGGTTCAGAAGAACCTCTTAAGACGCCGCATACCATTATTGCAGAAACTTATGAATGAATAAAATAATGAAGAAATATTATTCTCGTTACTCAGGATACAGAGTATTGAAATGTTAATATCGCACAGTTACGGCAAAATACGATTATAGCTTAAAATGTCTCTGGCGCTACGTTTCCGCTTAACCCGGAGCTAGAGGCCGTTTATAGGCCATATGTTTAGTTCTCTAAATTGCTCAAATGAACGGTCACAACTAAAATTTGACTGACATACATTATAATCTCGATAATGGCTTGGGAATCTTGTCAGTTCTAAGGGTTTTACGTATAGAAGATCATGATGTCTTGCAGTCGTCATTAAATTCAGTTGACCGTTTCTCGTTTAGAAGAAACGAAAACTTTTTTATGCCTGACTGGAAAAGTTCTTTCGATTATTAACGCAGAAATTCTGTTGCGGACTGCGATGATTTGTATCACAGCCACGTTTTTATTGCAGTTGTTCATGCGGACATCTTGAATGACATGATCACATGGCCCCTAGCACCGGCTTGGTCGGTATTAGACACACGTATTTCAGAGCTATGATGTAATAGCCCTATCAAGTCATTTGATGGAAAATGGCCAATTATATGAAGCCTATATTGACTCAGAACAGTGTAACGACTGGTTGGTTATTGGTGATCGCAGTGAATTCGTATCAAAGACACGCATATGCTAAGTGAGAATGTAACAGGTAACGTGGTTTTAATGTGAGATACATATATCTTAAGAGGAGAACAGCCAGTAAGAGAGAAATGGGCATCGGCCTTATTTCTGACAATGAAAATTCCTGGCGAGTATCTCTTGTCTGGCGTCCCCAAATTCATACATATCCTATAAAGAAAGACGAGCGCTTTACAATGAAGAGGTTGTATCCGGAGTTAATTGAAACGGACGTAGATTTGGCTATGCTTTGCCGGTCTCAATTCTTCCTTTCACGGCCCCACCCTATGACACTGGTCTGTCAATCCGCGGCCACAGCTAGGGCACAGAAAACACAACATCTTCAACAATAAGTCAACAAAGGCCAGTGAAAGCTACACCGAAAGTTTATGGCCTCGGGATCGGAGTCCCTTTTGAAGCAAAGGACTGGGTGGGCCTTGGCCTGACTCTTTCATTGGGTCTATTCAAACCTGCTTATATTTAGTGTAAATAGGCACGGTAAGATGTTTTTTCCCTTCACAATAGAAACAACAACTTTGGCGGCCATTTTATTAAGTATCAACAGATCGACTCGTCTCAGGTAGAGTAAGGTAAAATTAGACCCCAATAGCGCCTGGACCTAGAGGTATGCTGTGGTCATATGAGATCAATAAGGAAATATGTAGCCTCATTTTATTCGTAAACATGAATCTATAAGGCATAGGATAACTTGCAGGTCAACTTGATAGGGCAAAGTGGTGAATCTTGACAGGCAGATAACATAAAGCTTGTGGTCCAACATTCATACGGGTAGTGATTTAATAAATAAGGGTTACTAGTTCATTTAGTTCATCATTTTCCAACAGATGATTCGACAGAGCTATTACATCATCGCACCTGAAATATTTGTATATAATACCGTGTGGTGCCGAAGTTTCTCAAATTTGGCGATACATATCGCATGCTGATAGCAAAAAAATCTATGGAGGTACCTTACGTAATTTGTGTCTTATTTCGCTCAAACCGGGGCTAGGGGCCGTATGAACCTATGTACTTCAAGATCCCTCATAGTGTTCATATGAACAGTCACAATCAAAGCGTGACTGAGATAGATCATACTCTAGATAACGACTTTACAACGTATATCACATGGATTAAGAATAATACTCGGCGATACCGATTCGGTATTTTTGGAACATCATGATGTCTTGCTGGCATCATTGAAAATTGTTGACCGCGTCTCTGTTACAGGAAATTAGCCTCGTTTTATTTATACTATGATTTATCCTTTTAATTTGGTGCTAATGTTATCATATGACGCGGAAATTATTTAATGGACGACGGCTGAATAATGAATGACGAACTAGACGCTTGTATTCTTGTCAGTACGCCGGCATCGTTTTCCACAACCCTTTTAATGTTGCGTTTAATTATGCTTATTCCAAGGAAGCACAGTAGTATATGGTCCCCAGTGACGGCCGATATGATACTATAGTATTTCTTGGTAAAACAGGTTTGCTTTATGATGAACAGATATTATTTTGTGAATAATAGGCAGGCGTTGATTCGAAAGAATTCTTTAGCTTTCTAACTATGAATGTCACCCACTCTGTACATTTGGCATTGTAATATCAGCATACACAGTCTGAAAATGGACAGGGGAAAAAAGTATGTGATCCCTTGCAATTCAAAACCGTATGTGTCAAGTTTAATATCGTTTAATCGCATAATAATTCAAGGCAACATAAGAGGATGAAGAAAGATGCTGTCGTACTGACAAGAAGTCATATGACTCCACATGGAAATGAACTGACGGCATGTTTCTAAAAACATTCTTATGCTGATTTGTTTCCCAGTCACGCTTTTATTGTAGCTGTTCATGTGGAAATCTTGAATGTCATGATCACACGGTCCCTAGCACCGGATTGAGCGGTATTAGATATGAATATTCAAGGGCGATGACGTAATAGCCGTATCAAGTCATCTGATGGAAAATGATGAGCTATTTGACCGTTAGATAGAAGAAACGGCCCAGACGAGGTAGTATATTAATATAATGCAAGTTCTTATTCTGAGCACATATCTGTGAGACCCGACGCCAGCCAAGCGCTTCATTGTCCACCACGTTTAATAGTCACAAACTACAATCACAATGATTTGTACAAATGGCAAGCCTCGGGGAAGAAACATTCATCAGCAGAATCTCACCATACACAGACAAAAGTTAAAAGTTGAAAAAGGTAAATCTAAAACCAACTTGACAGAATGGGCTCATCTCACGTACATTGCAGTAATGGTGAAGTGATGATCTATCTCTTGCTTTCTTTTCAAGATCCACACAATAAAATATCATCATCGTTTCTTGTACTAAACTTTATCATAATTTTAAAGGGTAATATTGACTCTCCAGACGAGATATATTAGTACGAAGGTTACCTGGAGGATATGTGGCGCTAGCTTGTGATCAATTCCACTCAGCCTAAGACTGGTGGTTGTATGTATACCATGTAATGTCGGATCTTCATGGACATTCGTATGAACAATCAAAATTAAAAAGTGAATGATAAAAAAACCCTGTACTCTAGAAAAATCACTTGAGAAAAATAGAAAAATACTGATCAGTGAAAGGATTTAGCGATAAGGACATCATTGTCGATGAAGGTCGTTCATAGTTTTGGAAGTCGTTCAGATTTTTGAAAGACACATATTTTTAAGAGGTTTCATATTTTTGAAACACTTTTATGTTTTTTGAAGATGTTTCATATTTCTGAAGATGTTTTAAAATTATTTTTGAAGATCTATCATAGTTTGTTTATCTTTGTTGAATAGTTATCTCGTCGGGAATCAGTCTTCATATTTTTTCACCTTGAATTTGAGACGAGCGTAAGTCAGACAAATACTAGCAGAATCTCACCATATACATGTAACAATTAAACGCAACATAACAAGGGTGATGAAAAAAGATGCCGGTATACTGACAAGAAGTCATATGACCCCCACAGGCAAATGCACTGACTGCATATTTTTACAATATCACAAGAACTAAACCTGATCCCTGGGATGATTTGTATCCCAGCCACGGTTTTTGGAGCTGATCATGTGGACATCTTGAATCGCAAGACTTTCAAAAATATGAAAGACTTTTATAATATGAAACCTCTTCGAACATATGAAATACAAGCGTCTAGTCCGTCATTCGATATTCGGCCGTCGTTCATTAAAGAATTTCCGCGTCCATAATCCAAAGACTTAATTTATATAATAAGATTAGCACCAAATTAAGAGCACCAACCAAAGACCTTCAAAACTTTGAATTACCTTCAAAAATTTAAAAGAGCTTCAAAAAATACGAAAGAGCACGGAATGATAGTTATGGCGTTCCATATATTCTAAGCTTGCTTGGATTGTGGTGCTAATGGGGAATCTCTATGGACGACGACTGGCTCCTGAATGTTGGATCTGGCGAGTGTTTTGATTACAACACATATACGGGAAGTGGGAAGAGGTGCCGACATACTGACAGAGCCACATGGCTTCACAGTATAGTCTTCTGGTTAACCTATTCTAAAGCACATACCAAGAATCTAACGATTCGTGATATGTGTTGTATCTCAGGTACGCTTTTATTGTACCTGTTCATGTGGCAACTTGGATGATATGACCACACGGCCCCTAGCACCGGCATAAGCGGTATTAGATACAAATCTAGAGAGCTATGATGGAAATGCTCTGACAACTCGTATATTGGTAATTGGTGAGCTGTTTCGCCATGGCAACTCGTACACTGGGGTTTGGTGAGCTGTATCGTCGTCAGATGAAAATGACGGCATTTAACACAAAAGATTAGTCTGTAAGGCCCGATGTCGACCCAGCATCAACTTCCCACAAATGCCAACATATATCAAAGACCAAAAGGTCTGTACAGGGGGCGGGCCTCGAGGACGAAACGTCCACCAGCAGAATCTCGCCATATACAGGTAAAAATTACAACACATATAAGGGTAGTAGGAACAGGTGCCGACATACTGGCAGAGCCACATGACCTCACAGTATAGTCTTCCGGTTAACCTATTCTAAAGCACATACCTAATTCATATAATAATATTAGCACCAAATGAAGAACACCAACCAAAGACCTTCAAAACTTTGAATTACCTTCAAAAATTTGAAAGAGCTGCAAAAAACACGGAAGAGCACGGAATGGTAGTTATGGCGTTCCATATATTCTAAGCTTGCTTGGACTGTGGTGCTAATGGAGAATCTCTATGGACGGCGCCTGACTCCTGAATGTTGGATCTGGCGAGTGTTTTGATACCTTTCCTTTTGAATGGACCAGTGATACTTTTTACCACCTTCTGGAAATAGCATGACCTTGTTAATTAGGAGGGAAGTTTGTCTAAAAAAAATGAAAGCCTCATTAGAATGTGATAGGCCATGAGAATGACATTTTCAGGATAAAATGACCCCAATGTTACGCGCACGGTCCATTAACTCCGAAGAATGATGCATGTCACTCTATCCCGTGTAACCCCATGGCCCATGTATCCTAATATGTGCATTACACGGACAACACCGGTAATCTGACCGAAATCTTTTGAAGTAATCCAGATTATCGGACACGGCGGACACTGATCTTACCTCGGGCGATTTGCTACCTTCAGACAACCGCTACCTTTGAACATGACGAGTTTTCATTCTTCCTTTCTCTGTCATACATATTTTAGGGTACCAAATTCAGACGAGAGATCT
The DNA here is from genome assembly GCA_036873755.1 of Hanleya hanleyi. Classification (NCBI taxonomy): domain Eukaryota; kingdom Metazoa; phylum Mollusca; class Polyplacophora; order Lepidopleurida; family Hanleyidae; genus Hanleya; species Hanleya hanleyi. The sequence continues at coordinate 79,069 of JAVTVY010033613.1, forward strand.
GCGTAATTTAAAATTATAATGCTCGAGCCGGAAGGCTATAGAGCGCGATGCATTGGTCCGTTTCTAAGAAGCTAAGCGGATTATACTGCAGAGTGAAATCGAACATGGCCCTCGAGCATTGGCTAGAGAACTACGTTTTCAATACGAATGGGACACGTGATTAGAAAAATAAGCCTAGGACAAAACAGGTCTGTTTGCTGTACAATTTCAAATTTAACTTGTGTGGGAACATCCAAGATATCATACGCTCGGCTAACGGATATCACATTGAGTACTCTTGGCTCTCTTTCAATTCCCAGGTAAAGGCTAATTATTACAAACAGTTTATAAAAATACATTCTGTCAATAATGCTTTCAACAGCATTGCTGAATCCTGTACTACTGTCTATGACGGTGGTAACGTTAGATTCATCTAAAAAAAAATATCGTCCAGAAAATCTGCATTATTTATTACGGTTGAGCTAGCCCGATTTGGACAATAAGATGTGAATGACGTTAATAAAGCTGATTTTACGATCAATCCAAAAGCTCCGAAATTACATTGTGTGTGTTGTGAAGGTTTCGTCTTCCGTCCTGGTGCTGCCTGGCCTGCTTTTTGGCATTTTTGAGGCATTTGTCTGATATATAGGGGGTTGCGATCTTCTATGTGGCACTTGTACAATAGATCATATGGGTGTAGGAGTTGGGGAGCGGATTGCACAGTCTGTTCAGCCTGTGCGCATCGTACCACGATGAAGTGTCCAAGTCAATCCATTCCCTTTTTTGAAAAGTATGACTCCACGCATCATAGCTCACGCCATTATTTTTCAAATAAGCAAACTTCCTCATATATTATGAGCAAATATAATCGTGTGAGGAGGCATATTTAGCTACTTGAGAAACTCCTTCAGCTAAATGCGTCAATAGTGCCAAATAAAGCAGACCATGGAGCACATTTTGACCAGAGGTAAATCCATCATTATGTTATTTTCTCCCGTAATTCTTTCGAATCTGAACCTTCAGCATCTGTAGACTTCAAGATTTTCATATGAACAGCTACAATAAAGCGTGGCTGGGATACAAATCTTCACAGGGATCATTTTGGTTCTTGAAACTTTTTTGGACGCCAGTATGTTTTCCCACCACCTTTATAAGTTGCGTTTAATTCAAGAAAATCCTTTTTGAAAATTTTGGATTGAAGAAAAACACTAGCTTGATCAATGTAACACAAAAATGGGTTACTTCCAGGTGAAGGTCGACCTTTGGGTGATGTGTGAAACAACAAACAGTCCAAATACCCATCGATATGGCGAAGGTTCGAGAATAATTTGCACTACCGTTAAGCTGATATTACAACTCTTAAGAAAGATTTCTTCCTGATTACATTCCATTTTGTCTCATTTTTGTGTATTGTAGGCTGGGAAAGTTAACGGGCATCCTTGCTAGCGAACGCGTTCCTTATAGGACACGTTGATGGTGAGGGTGAGACAGGAGTGACCTCTAGATCTGAATATCGCGATCTCCTCTGCAAGTTTACCTGTTTCTCTCACAATTCATTAGAATCTTTGGGAAATGAATTTTTATAGAAACTCTAGTGCAAATCGCCTAATTTTAAATCACTCGATTGGTCAATTCAAATTTTCATAAAGAAATCCGGGATTTTCATTGGTCCGTGGAGAAGACTGGAAGAATCATCAGCCAATCATAAAGTTTCTGTCAAAGTTCATTCTCGTACTACTGTAACCCAGAATAAATACTTCCAGTTCAATTTGATCTCAATATTTCAGCCTGTATGTATATAAGATCAGGACTAAATTTTACTGGAATTCCCCGTAGATAATATGTCGACTATAAATGACTAACTACATGTGAGTATACATTCCCTAGATGAAAACTAAACCCGAGGAACCTCTCCCTATATGGCATATCGAAGTATCTTTTCCGTATACACAAAGAAAAACGCATGATAAATACGCGTGGCTTCCAGGATCGAATCCTATCACCTTCAACAGAATATGCATAGCTTCCAGAATCGCCCAGAATTTGTAAAGGTAAGAGCACATGTCTTACATGGGCGTCCCTTCTCTGATCCATAGGAAAATACGAACTAGTAAAAGGCGAAATCGACATGTGGGTCGAAGATGCCGTCCTTTTATCTGGCACGTGTTCAAAAGGCCAAATCTGGCAGACAAACAATTCGGTTCACTCACCTTTCGCCCCGCACGATTGTTGTGGAGGTTCATCAGGGACCGTTCATCCTCTTCTATTTCACGTGCGTCCATGAATTTTCTCGCCAGTTTAAGGCCGTATGTAATGTCCGCACTACACCCTCCCCACTTCCAACCCTGCGATGAGAATCGTCCTTCCTTTTTAGATCTGTCACATCCACAATTGGACAAATTGCCCTGACTGCAGGCCTGTGTTACAGCATACGTTACTCCGGCAGTGCTTATCGCATAGGTAAATGCGGCTTCCCGACTGCCTGTTCTCACAGAACATCATGGTAAATATCCAACAGCGGCGAGAGGGAAAAAGGAAGGAAATGATAAAAATGAGATAAGATGAGATAAAAAGATATACATTGGTAAAATGCGCATTGCTTTCATAAGCTAATATATAGCATCCAGACATCCAGTTTTAAAGAGATAACTTCTTCAAATTTAGTTAATAGCATTAGATAATCGCCAGATAAGGCATTAGGAAGGCGGCTGTTGACCGCAAATGAAACATTATTATATCATGCATCTACATGGGCCCAAATCAAATAAATTTGGAATATACCAGTGAAAGGCTGGGTCAATATATGTACCACTGGTAAAATGTAGCTAAACCACAACTAAATAGTGTACGTATCACATTCGGTGCTAGGGGCCGTGTGGGCATGCCATTCAAGATGTCTACATGAACAACTACAATAAATGCGTGACTGAGATACAAATCATCACTAGAATCAGTTTTTGTTGTTGTGATGTGTATAGATATGCAGTCAGAATATTGGCCAGTGGGATCATATGACTTCTTGTCAGTACGCCGACATCTTTTTCCATACACCTATGTATATACTGTGAAGTCATTGGCTCTGTCAGTATGTCGGCACCTCTTCCCACTTCCCTTATATGTGTTGTAATTTTGCGTTCAATTCACAATATTCAGAATATACGTATATGTATGTGATTGTGTGCATATGGGTATGCGTATATAATTCGAAAAAAAAATTGAACCAATATCGTGTGTTGTGCGAATAAGGTCTTGTAAGAAACATCCTTTTCTTTTTATTGATTTTATCTCACACACTTTTGGAATTGGTGCTGTCATACGAAATAGGTCATTCGATTATTCACGCGGAAATTCTTTTATGGACAACAGCTGAATATTGAATATGGAATCGGAAGCTTGGTATTATGGACATGGGCTGGGTGATGAATGTCTCAACAGAGGTACGTATTTCGAGTATCGGCGTGTATTTTTTTATTGTGTATCTCGTATTACTGACAATTTATTTGTGGACGACGACTGTCTACTCAATATGTATTCTGGAGCCTATACACTTCAAATTCTATGTTTAGGGTCTGAACACATTTCTATACACAAACACGAGACTGTGCAGTTGTAACACGTTCAAGCTTTGATATGTTTCAGTTTCACATACACACATTTTAAACGCATAAGCTCTAACCAGTTCAGGATTAATACTAAACTCATTTGTGTCCCGACCTTTTTAAAGCATGTCTAAGTAGAAGCATGTTTCCAAACTGTACCTCGTTTTCGTGTTCAAATTCTAAACAAATAATTTGCAGTGTAGCCTCTAAACCGTGACATATTTCCACCTCTCTTTAATCATTAATTTAAGTTTAGGACGGCTGTACTTAATACTGATTTTATTATAATCAGGAAGGCTAATATCAGTGGATTACGAGAAAGAGATCCATGAAATTTTCTGAAAGAAAAAATTGCACTTGATTTCACATTTTAATCCATGATCACTTTTTGTAAAGTTTCAATTACGTTTCTTTCACGGTCACATTGACTGCGTTTAAGTTTTCTGAAATAAAACCGACCCGTTAACATTACTCATTTGACATTAGTGTTGTTCATACTGGAATAGAGTACAACGAAGAATTGTAACATTGTGTATAATGATCAGGAAAAAATATAATATTGTGGGAAATTAGGTTAATGAGATTGATGGTCATGGCCGATTATGTCAATGACAAATCATAAACGTGACGAACTTTCAACACGGATAAGTACTGTATGCATGTGATGTAAGAATGTAAGACATTTAATGCTTGTTTTGCACTAACGATCAAATCAGCCCTGAAACAAGGGAAGATCTATAACAAAATTTAATGAAAGCTAGATTTCAGGAATATTTTTTAAATTGTTCGACTTTGTTAAGGTGAAGTCTGATATTTGTACAGTTGTCAGTATATATAACAGCTCGCCCTCGTTCGGAGATTTGAGTAAAACGACAAATCCAGGCATGAAATTAATTATTTTTATACCAATTTGACAATATGAAAGACCGGAAAACTTTATGATCAATTTACTAGCAACGAAGAGACTAAACTCCCCTCCTGGTGCAGTCTAGGTGGCAGAGTCAAGAAAAACTATTCTTACTAACGTCTAGTAACTTGAATGGAAACTGGTGGTAACTTTAAACAAATTCGTGATGACTTTAAGATAGACTGTTATAACATTGTGAAAATTTATAGTTATAATTCAAAGCGAAACAGTGGTGTAATTTTATGATAAAGTTTAAGTATAAGCGATGGTGAGAAAACAGAACGGCTCAATCTGACAAGAAGTCCTTAAAATATGTCCACCCTGGCTGATAATATGACAGGATAAGTCCTTAAAATATGTCCACACTGGCTGATAATATGACAGGAGAAGTCCTTAAAATATGTCCACCCTGGCTGATAGTATGAAAGGATAAGTCTTTAAAATTTGTCCACCCTGGCCGATAGTATGACAGGATAAGTCCTTAAAATATGTCCACCCTGGCTGATAATATGACCGGAGAAGTCCTTAAAATATGTCCACCCTGGCTGATAATATGACAGGATAAGTCCTTCAAATGTGTCCACCCTGCATGGCTGATAATATGACAGCACTGTATCCAAAATAGACAATCTCCTAGCAGTCTGATGGGGGAAATTAAACACAACATAACAACGTTGTTGGGAATAGATACCGGCGTTCTGAAAAGAAAACATATAACCCGCACATATTTCCAAAAACATGAACCAAAATTGACCCATATGAGGATTTGTATCACAGCCACGATTTACTGAAGCTGTTCATGTGGATATCTTGAAGGGCATGACTACACGGCATTCCGCGAAGCCGAAGGAAATCCCGAATACTATAGTGTTTCTGGTCCTCAATCAATATACTGTTGTATATGTTCATGTAGACAGATTGATCTTCTTGTGACAAACCGGCGAGGTAATTGGACAACAAGCTTTGTCCGATTTTAAGACACACTATAGTGATAAGTGTAAGTCAAACTGGTTTCACTCCAGTACAAACCTGTCTGTGGCACTCAACATGAAGACAACGCGAGAAATTTAACACAGAGACAAATTTGTGGTAACTTCAAAGCCAACTCACTGGTGGTAACAAGCCGGAACTTAGTATCGAGTTTGTGTTACGATGGTAACTCCGAAACCAACATTGGGGTAACCTAATGGTGAGAACACCATGATACAATTCAGAAATTAGGAATTGGTTATTTAGACCATCTTGCGGCGTCTTCTCAATCGACATGTGTGCTGGGGAGGAAATTCATAAATTCGGCCCAGATTTTAGCACTAGTACACATATGCACACCCAATGTATATAAGTAATTATCAAAAGATGTCTTTTTCCTTCCTGAGATGACATCGTGATAAACCAAGAGGTTACATTATGTGTCAAAACACATCTATCTCCAGTGCTTTCTTTTCCTCTTGTTTTCCTTGCAAAGGTTCACTCAAGCGTACGAAGGCAGCGCTAATTCATTTCTATGTTTTATATGCATTTTCAGTGAATAGAACATAGTTGTATGCCGTAGGACCTGATCTGTCTGGCTAGCATATAGTATATACATTGACGTGTAAATTATTGTATGGATGGCGGTTGAATATTGAACGTCGGACCTGATGCCTGCTCCTGTAACAAGTATATAAACATATAAACAGAACGAACAACCCATCAATATGGAACAATCATCAATGTATCCCCACCCACCAGTATCATCATTAGCCTTAATTAGCTATAGGTGTTAATAGAACAGTTAAACAGTAACGGCTGAGAACTTTCTAGTATTATATTATACTGAACCACCCTTCATTATAGTTTACAAAAAACAATACACAGTCCAAATGGACGTTACTGAAGAGATCCGAAGCGCAACCCTATCGGTTTGTATGGGAAAATCGGTGTTCTTTTATGAATGGAAATTTGCATCGTGATTGTACTGGATATTTAACGAAGAGAATTTGAATGATATGAAAAAAATTAAATTGGCTCGCAAATACTGTTGCGGAACGGTTAAATTCAAAATGTTTTCAACAGACATGCAGATCAATTAAGCCCTAATCGACAATATTCAAATCAGAATAATACATAACTTTATGTACTTTCGCTAAAATATTGGGCACCTGGATCAGTTGTTCATATTAACGTAATACATTTTCTGAAAATAATTACTATAATTAATCTCGTACATTTTCGCCATTCATATATGAAGTTTGGTATTACAATATCAATTATACCAACTTTGAGATAAATAGTTCAAAAAATAAATAAATTAAATCATCACCCCGAGAAAAACGCTTGATTAAGCAAGAAAAATAATCGTTTAGCAAAAAATTATTTAAGACATAAATAGCAGAAAAGACCAAACGATTGATAAAACTATAGTGAATTGTTATAATATGACAAGGTGGACAAATTATTTCCGCTATAAACTGTTGCATATTCCCCCACGGCTTTACCACGGGAGAAGCTCGTGGCTTTATCGCCGAGAACAGTTTTTGATCGATTCTCTCATGTTTACATTGTTTATTTTGGTTGTAGAGGCCAACCTCAAAGATAAGAGAGAAAGATGGCACTTTTGGGGGATCGATATGTACACGCTACACATATATCACTGGAACATGATATTTTCGAGCACAGACTCATATTGTCGCACCTGTAGCAGGTGTCTGTCGAGCAATTTGAATCAGTAAACGTTTTTTTTCGTGGTGGAGACGGGGGTAGCCAACATTCAGTATATGCAAAGGCCAGACGAAGAAATCTTTGTTTATTCAAAACCTAACACGACACTACTTGCGACATCAAGTTTTCAAACTAACACTCGCTCTTGTTCTTGAATAGTCTTTGTTGTCAAGTACATTCACTGCTCCAAAATTTTATGTCAAGTACGTTCACTTCTATAATATTTGCTGACAAGTACTTTTACAGGTTTAATATTTTTTGTCAAGTATTGCCACTGCTATAATGCCAGATGTCAAGTACTTTCACGAATTTAATTCTTATTGTCAAGTACGTTCACTCTTTTAATATTTTATGTCGTGTAGTATCCCTGCTTTAATACTTGTTGTCAAATACTTACCCGGCTCTAATACTCTATGTCAAGTACTTATATTGCTATAATACTAGCTGGCAAGTAATTGCGATGCTCTAATGCTTGTTGTCAAGTAATTTCACTGCTCTAATATGTGTTGTAATTTTCGAGTACTGTCGGTGATTTCTATACCAGCTGGTTTCACTTAAGTACTTTCACTGATATAATATTTTCAAGTACTTAAATGCTCTGATACTTGTCAAGTACTTTCTCTGAACGGTTGTCAAGTATTGTCACTGTTATACTACTTGTCAAGTACTTTCACTCGTAACATTTCACTTTCACTCTCACTTCAATAAAATTTGCTCTTGAGTATTTCAGTTATGATATACTTGCTGTCAATAACTGCTATAGTGCTTATTATCGTGTACTTTCATTGCTATAAGGCTTATTGTCAAATACATGTGCTCTAGTAATATATTGATTTTGTCATGGAATTTCGCTGCAATAATATATGATGTCAATATATTTAAATATATTCACTGTCATAATATTATAACATGTAGTTTCATTCAAAGCACTATAGAATGTTGATAAACTTCCTTATTTGTAAAAATACAACGTTTTTCTAAATATGTTGCAGAAGTCTAGAAAAACGTCCAGCTGTATGGATTCCACTTAAAATATAACCTGGTTAACTGAATTCAATTTTGGTTCGCTCATGGTGAGTAAATTTCACTTTTCGATGTATCTAGCATCTATATAAGTGTATACCTATCACATGTATGAAGTATATTAATATGTAGTGCTAAAATCTAAAATGATCCTTCCGTAAATATTTTCTCTCAACTGCTATGGGAAAACACGTTCCGTTACAAAACAAATGGGAGAAAAAGCAAATTGAAAGATCTAATTGTTCTAGCAAATGAAGTAAGGTTTATGCATATTTGTATACGTCTCAAATCAAACAGCTATGAATTCCTGGTATTTCCAGCCACACGCCTGGGGCGATGGTTAACTGCCTTTTTATTTTAACTTTTAGCTTTTTCAGTTTTTTCTTTCTTGCAAGAAGTTTTGGGCCCGAAAGCCATTCGTAAATGGAGAGACCAACACATGTATCATCGCTATCATACTATCATGTATTCGGATGCATTAGACACAAATAGCTATTCGCTCTATCAATATACACATGGGATGTTATTTTATCATATTAAAAAAAACAAAAAAAAACGGTTGGCTAAAGTGGTGATCTGTGGCCGTTGCGTGAGGATGGGCGGGGTGGGTAGGTGGGGTAGTTGAAAGTGAGAAGGAAGAGCAGCGGGGAAGGGGGGGGCGGGGGGTGAGTTGGGTGAAGACGAAGGGCGAGGTGGGGTAGCTCATGGTGGACCGATGTGTTCTTTTTATTATGAGCAAACGTGATAAAATATACATCTGTACCAACTAACAGTAGTAAAGACAAAGCATTATGGATGTGCGATTGTGTTTGTAGTGGGGTGGCGTGTTTTTGATATGGGTTGGTAGGGGTGAGGGTGGGAGCGGTCTATCATGATAGGAGGTCATGAGGGTGAGGGGACATCATATGAAAATATAAGTAAAGCTGTGTGTAAAATAGATATTGAATATAGGCTCAGAATTCCGTCTAGACCCCTTCGTGCGTAGAAGAGCTTTATTTAGACCCTGTATGGTAATTACTATATTACATGCACCTTATTAAAAGCAGCGATTATTACTCATTGCTGGGAAATGGGACAGATGTACTTCAAAATCAATCAACTGATTGAAAAGTGTGTTGACGAGCCAAATTATCATATAAATAGACCTACATTTCCACGGATAATCTGAAAAATATTGCTTATATCATGTAGTATTAAAATATATTAATTTATTACAGTGTAATTTATTTCAAGTATGATGTACGATCAAGTTGCAAATATAAAATAATATATATATACGGTGGAAATAGTTTTCTGACATTTTGTATGATATATTATAACATATATTTCAAAACAAAGCAAATGGGTTTCCTATCAAGATAATTTAATATAAGAGAAAAAACAATGTATTTTTTGTCTTCTTACCTACAAGATGAACGTGTCCAAACATGGAGTCGCTTGACCCAACATTAGAACAATTCCAGCGTTTGTTCCGAAATTGGTACTGACACTCCGTAATACCGAGTCTGGCTCCTTCTCCAATGGCAACGATCGCGTCCGGGCGACTTTGACAAATCGTCCGCTGCTTAGGGGCTAGTCCAGGAATTTTATTGCAAATAATATTAGCCCCTAAAGCCACAACAGAAGATAAAGCCCTGTAAAAATATGGAAATAACACCGTTTAGAGAGAGGTAATGTTTATTTAATGAGAGATACAAAGACAGGTATGGGGGCCTGCACACCGAAAGTAATAGTTATCCATCTTGTTGGGCAAGGCCCGGTTTGAACTTAAAAGAGTTGTACCTTGTTTCAATTTTTTTTTTTTACATGTCTCAGTTTCTTTTCTTTCTTTTTTTTTGTGCCGGTAAATTACAGATGAACACCTGAAGAAAGTAAGCTGGAATGACTGCCACTTCAAACAGAACAGTCTCAATCTAGACTTTGTTATCAGAGTCTAGGTGACACGGCGGAAAAGATCAAGGAGAGATAGAGAAATACAACCGGCTGTCGTGTTTACCGGTGGATACACTTCACTGTGTTTAAAGCTAACAGAATCCGGGGAAAATAGCAGTCCAGAACACGGGTTTGTGTGGGGATGCGTGCGTGCTTCGAGACAGGGCTCCTGCTTTGTTGAATTCAACAGAAGCGAGAAAACCAATATCAAATAAGATTTCTTAAGATATTTCAGAATATCAGCTCAAATTTGTTGGCGATAATGCAAAATAAAGAGTAGGTACAACAGTTAGAAACTTGAATCTAAGTTTGACATCTAAATGGCTTTAATATATAACATATGAGAAGCTTGTCGTTTCGAAGTTATAGTGAAATTGAACTATCAGGTGTACGTATAGGTCTTTTGCTGAAAGTAACAAACTATATGTTCATGAATATATTCCATTATATCTTAGTGGTGGTAAAATTGCAGTGCACAAATTACAAAATATACTTACAAACATGAGGCAAATTTTCTAAAGTATAAAATGTTTTCATGCAATTCATACGTTTTATGCTGGAGTATTTTTTTAGGTATACGTAAGTCTCGCGAACAACCTGTACTTGAGTTACAAATTACAATTTACCAGCCCTTAGAAAGTCGCTAGAGTATAACAATATGTCGTGTTTGAAAAGTCTCTTAGTTTTTACACTGTTCATCGGCTTGGAACAACTCTAAAATAAGCAACACGGGTACGTGAAAAAGAATATCGGCTTGTATACAAACAGTCATGTAGGAGCATGGTATTAGTTTGCATAGCTAGACTACATCGTGACGAACGACTAATATACAAATGTAAGCATAGACATTGAAACATGAGGAAAAATCATCATCGAGCACATATAGAAACATCGTACTATGTTATAAGACAGCGCCACTATATCCAGGTAAATCTATTAAATTCTCTCTTAGTTTCTGCCTATTTTCCCCTTCTGCTCGATTAACCTGCGTAAAGCCATTGAGCGATGATAAATGTATACTAATTGCCTGCGAGGCCTTTCATTTCACACAGAGAGTGGACAATATTTTTATCAAAGTAAACACTCAAATGAACAAATCCTCTCTATCCGCTATGCTTAGATGCTTTAGAAAATCGCCTGTTTTTCTTTCCCCCTCAATTCACGATTGCCTACTCACAAGAAGTTTCCGTACATGCAGTGCGATAAGTAAAGAAGGCCGACAAGGAGCTTGGTGTTCCTGCTAGCTCCCATCTTCTCCGCTCATATTTCTGTATCTCCCTTCCCTTACGTCTCTAGGCGCACGGGGGTAAAACTCAGTAAAACTCCACTAGAATAAGAACTTATGACGGTACATAATTCCTTCCGAAATTTCCACACGAGTACACACTTTTAGGTATCCAGAACCGTTCCGGGTTTTTCAGTGCCACCTCTCCATCTTTCTCTAGACACACACACTTTCTCTATAACTTGACACATAAAACAGGTGAGAAGACCCTTGAAATTTCACCACAGGTAAAACCCATCATTGATTGATGTGTGTCGATTTTGGCTTGAAGCACACCACTTGTTACAATACTATAATTGTCGATTTTGTTGAAGTCTCTGAAAACAAACACGTTCATTGGATGCGTTGCCGTGTCTCCGACAGACACTCAACACGTCGTCTCCGAAGAGGAACACAGTGATTGGTCGTCCCTTGAAGATGTGTCTGTGAAGCCACGCCCACTGCTATTTTCTGACAGAAGTTCAGCAATAATGGTCTGAGCTATCTTCCGTGTCGACCAGCTATATCCAACACAGACCCAATGACAGGAGGACCGAGGTATGTTTATGTATTATGGGACCGCATGATTTTATTTGGCCTGATGTAACATCCCACCGCATTATTACAATAGTGAACAGCTCTCAAAGGACGAGTACAGGACGTGCCCAAATTTACGACTGCCCAGAGGGGGTTATTGCCAGGTCGCATACCTTGAAAAGACACCAATCTGCGTTCAGTGTCATTCAAGAAGAACCGTTGTGCGGCCAGGTATTACTTTTGACTCCATTCAAGCTAAACCGGACCCACTTCCATACCCAAGTGTTTGATACGTACCTGTGAATATTTTCCTATTTGTCTCACTAGCTAAGGTATGGCAATTTGCGGTCACATGTTTGTCTAGATGAAGGGGACAATTATAGACGGGCCTCAGGCATTGTCGGACCTATACAACCATGGTGCAAATTAACACGTGAAAAGTACTCCAGCTCGCCAGTCTGCTCAGAGATTTACCGAGACACTGACTCCTATGCATACAATTGTGTTTCGGGACAGTATAATATTATTTCACTATATTTTCTTTTTTATCGGTATTCCCTTTATCTTTTAAAGACACTAGCATAGAAGTGTTAGACTATATATCTATAACAACTATCTAAAATGTTGCCTAATCGAGGGGAAATGTTTTAGACCTAGACATTTTTGCGATCCGTATCTCTACCACAGTCTCCAATAGTTTGTCTCCAACTGTTCGCCCTAAATGACACACTATTCAATTTCAAAACAGAATATTTGAATGATTCACCTATTTATATTATTCTGTGGATAATATTGCCACATTTTGACGCCAGCGGCGGGAATACAGATTCAACCCCGAGAGTCAGAAAAACTTCTGACTGGATCCATATTTAAACATGCAAATCGTTTGATATAATCATCAACATATATCGCTGCAACTCCAACTTGTACAGTTTGAAAAGCCTTTTATCTGGTTAAGTCTCATTTATGATTTCTTATAAACAATCTGAATATGTTCGTGAAAAATTGGACATGGTTTACAGTTTTCCAAATCGAACGAGATATTTTGCGGATTTATAAATGTACGAAGCTTATGACAAACATTCCGATACGTTCTATATACCGTACCATATTCTCAATCTCGGGTGTAAGATAAAAACAAACAATAGTTTACAAAATCTACAATTAAATGGAACATTAAAGGGGTGGTGGGAAAGATGCCGTCGTACTGACAAGAATTCATATGACCCCACAGACAAATAAACTGACTGAATATTTCTGAAACATCACAAGAACCAAAGGTGATCCCGGTTATGATTTGTATCAGAGCCACGCTTTTATTGTAGCTGTTCATGTGGACATATTGAATGACATGACCACATGGCCCATAACACTGACTTGAGCGGTATTAGATACAAGACTAAAATGTCAATACAAGCGTCATCTTCGACAGGCAGATGCAGCCGAAGTCAACGAAGAATTTACGCGAAATACCTCGTTCGATAGTCAGAGCTTCCTCTAACCCCAGGCCACGACTACAGACAGTATATTATAGATTGTCAATCTACTATCTTAAGATATTTCGATTTGTCATTTAGAGTGGTCGTATAACAGTACTTTCGTTAATTTGGGATTACACTATTTTAGCACAGATTCTAGCGCTGATAATTTGGCGGAGTTCCATGCAGGATTCGAACCAGCGATCACCACAGCAAGGCACCCACTCCCAGCACTATATGTCCGCGATGTAAACCACTCGGTCAACGGGCCTCCCACAAAAATTTTGGTAGACCGGTAGTCTTGATAGCGGATATACAGTACCCGTCTGGTGAACGTAACGACACAGGTCCCATAGCTGAATACTTAAGATATTGTGTTCTGTGATTTAGAAAGTGATCGTATAACAGTATTTTTGTTATTTTGGGAACATAGAATCTACTATCTATCGTCGTGACCATAGGTTAGAGGAAGCTTGGGCTATGATAATGATTTCATGTGAAGAACTTCATCAAGTTTTGCTGACATCATTATAAACTGTTGATCGCTTCTCTCTTGTGGGAACCAACATGTGTATTTATTATTATTATTATTATTTTCATTTCATTCCCATTTGAAATTGGTGCTGTCATACGAAATAACTTAACCAGTGGCTAGGCGCCTTATGAACCCACGTACTTCAAGATCCACATGGTGTTCATATGAACAGTCACAATCAAACCAGTTCATACGCATTTTGAATTGGTGCTGTCATACGAAATAGGTACTTCGATTATTGTCGTGAAAATTTCTTTATGGACGACGGCTGTATATTGGATGTCGTATCTGACGCTTGCTACTCATTCGTGGGACACTCACAGTACCAAAACCATATCATGCAAATATAAATACAAACAATTATAGTTCCTTGCAAGAGAGATAGGAATCAACAGTTCTTAATGCTCGTTTAGTAGCATTTGCTATATCCTGGGTTAAATGTGATGATTTTAATTAAGGCCATAGTATACTCGGCCATTTAATGTCAGTTTTCTCGGTTCAGAAATGGCAAAGTCCCAGGTAGGTTTCCACATGTAATTAGCAAATACTAGAGCATATCCTATTCATTGTTTATGCCCATGTCGAAGAATTACAAAAGTTTGAACAAATACTGAACATGAAAATGTAACATCCTGCCCTGCATTCGAACAGTGATTGAAAAGCCTTGAAATGTGCCTTGTAAATCTCCAGAAATTCATAGATGTTCCCCTGGTGAAAGTGGCATGCTATCTGTACAGCTAAAACCAAAGGCCTTTGCAGAGTAAATAGGAATTACCAGTGATTGCTTATATCAATAGAACAGAAATAAACAATTTGTAATTAATCAGATATATGCATTTATTTTTATTCATTATCATGTATAATAGAAGTTACCCAGTTTTACTCTTTTAATAAATGAATTACATGTTCTTCTTATCTAATCTGCAAGGGCCTTAGATTCAAACATTCATCCACAAAGACCTGCCCCATGTTATACATGTACATGCTATGCCAGGTAGAAGCAGGGACCCAAGTCTTGAATTGAATAGAACATGCATGAAGTTATTTCAGCTTCATTGTCCACTACTAGCATATTCACTGGATGGGCATCCTCCATTTACAGCTACATGAAACTGGATGACCAGTTACCTGTTTCTCTGCCATAAACTGACCTCTGCACTACATGTACACATGTATGCTAGCAGCTGTCTGTCTTGACACACATGCATGTCGTGGTGTACCCTGGGTTTTCAGGGAAGGAAATGCTGCAGGGTTAGTTTACCTGATCAGAAGAGACACATGGAGAGGTATGCATGTGGGGAACATTTACAAACTACAGGTGAGTTTACATTATACATTTTTGATTTTCAATCACAGTTTAAATGCTGAATGTGATTTCATGGTATTAAGGTAATACATTGTCATTTAATTCTTCTTTGACATGGGCAAAAAATGTTGTCAAATTTTGTTGTAGTATTTCATACTCAAATGGGAAATTGATATTCTGACTTTGCCATTTCTCAGACAGCCACTATGGCCTTAACATCACAAAACATTATTGCTGAAATTTATAAAACAGGGCCATACCATGCACCAAGCGCCTCTACTCAAAGTTTTTTTTTCAGATCGGCGATGCATTTCGCATGCTTATAGCAAAATACGAGCGTAGCGTGCAAGATCTATGGCGTTACGTTTCGTAACTTGTGCTTAATTCCGCTTAACCTGGGGCTAGGGGCCGTATGAACCCAGGTATTACAAGATCCGCATAGTGTTCATATGAACAGTCACAATCAAAGCGTGACTGAGATACATAATTCTCTAGATAACGATTTACAACAAAAATCACATGGATTAAGACTACTGATCAGCAATACGGATTTGATATTTTTGGAATATCATGATGTCTTACCGGCATCATTGAAAACTGTTGACCGCTTATCACTTGCAGGAAATTAGCCAATGTATACAATGATTTATTCTTCTAATTTGTTGCTAATGCCGTTATATGAATTAGGTCTCTGGATTATGGACGCGGAAATTCTTTAATGGACGACGGCTGAATATTGAATGACGGATTAGATACTTGTATTTAATGATGGCGGCTAGATATCATGATGCTCCCATCGTCAAATCCCAAAGTATTGTCATTAATTATTAATGCTTATATTAAATTATATCAAAATTCCTATGTTCACATGAACGGTTCAATTCAAAGTGATACTACGATTCCCTTTTCAGGTATCTCAGCACTTTTAGAAACTTGGAATTTCATTGGATGACTGATATTTGCTTTGAACGAACTGGATTGCGTTGGCAATAATTTTAATTTTTATGAATATAAATTACACTACGCTAAAGAACTGTAGCTGTGCCTTATAATTTTATAATCAGGTAAATATTATAATACACTATGGCACTACATTCTATAGTAATATATTAGTGTTAACCTCTCTGCACGAAGTACGAAAAAAACACAATACTATAGGATTTGACTATAGTATCGCATACTATAATATTATCAATGTATGGTACAATGATATTGTTCCATAGCATAACTTAGGATGTTGCTGGATTACCACAACAATTTATTAGGAGACCAGGTCAAGGATTCACTATTATTATTCTTTTATCCACCAGTTTTTGTGTCCGCGAGATCTTCAGAACAGCTTGGCCCACAAACTTGAAACTTGGACAGTTGATAGTAGACCTACTGGAGAAGTGCATATTACAAGTGGGCTCTGATTGGTCAGATTCTATGGCGGCCATCTTGGAAAAAGGTCAAAACCTTTAAATCTCTTCTCCAGAGGAACCACCGAACCGATTGACTTGAAACTTGGCGTACGTAATCTATGGATCAGAGTCTTCAATTCTTCTGTAGGGTTTGTTGCTCTTTGAAACAAGATGGCCGACCAATCAATATGGTCTCATTTTCAAGTAAAGGATTTGGACGGGGAAAGTGACTAAATATATGTTATATGATATGGCGATCAAGAATATGCAATAATTTTGCTCTTAGGTCACGTGGATTGGCCGCCATATTGAATTTTGTGAAAATCTTTACAAATTTTGCATGGGCGTATTTTCTTGAACACGGATAGGTACAAACTTCTAGTCTGCCGCACTATATGGGGAAGGCCATTGTCTGTTGCACTGAAAGCGAATGTCGGTGATTAGTTGAACGGTTTAGCGGCCATCTTGGATTTAACGCAAAACTTTCTAAGATCATCTCCACTGGAACCCCTGAACTGACCGATTCGAAATTTGCCATACATAATCTGTGCGCAAGGGTCTTTATGTAGTCTGTAGAGTATGTAGCTGGGAAATTAAATATGTCCGCCACCAACCTAACAGAATGGCTAATCTACTAGCACGAGGAGTTGGACAGTGGCCTGTGTACATGATCCTTGGTTGAAGGACCAAGACCTGGTTCCCGGCTCGCTGCTGCTCGCAGCTCCAATTATAGTATTGTGGCAATAGTCTTATTTTGACTGTAGTATACACTAGTATTTGGAATATAGCATACTATATTATTTTGACTATAGTACACTACTATATATTATTTGTCAGTATATTAATATGATGTACTAATATATTATTTGTGGTATTCTTGCTACAGTATTCTAATCCGAAGTGTAAACTGGTAATTTGACTGTACTATTGTAACATGTTCTTACAAGGGTTAATAGATTAATAGGTTAAGTGTATATAATCATCATGATCATACGACAGCGGTGAATGGGTTAATGAGTGTCGGACTTGCAGGAGAAGCTTCAAATAAGCCCTAAACCCCCGCCAACACAAGAGAGACGATTACAGTTTTAAAATATTCAAAAATGACATGCATGTACTAATGTATACATAGCACGTGCCCCGGTAGCACGTAGTAGACCCTGTGAAGTGTGTGACGATTTCAATCAACGCCACGGAACAGTATTGCAGAAACTTGCCCAGCAAGGCTATTCCACCAAACGCCTTCATTTGAAATTTCTCAATCTCTGTGATAAATGCCATACAACCTGGACCATCCTCGCGAGCCAGTGTATCGACCAATCTGTTGGGATCGATACACTGGCTTGGTTAGTTACCCATACGAGTTCTAGATATAAATAGATCAAGGGGTTTCCCCTGAATCAACCCAATCAGTGAACGCGCTACGCTAGTTGATTAGGCCAATCCGCTGCGAAGTATGAGATGTGACAGGTTTCAATTTCATCGGGGGCCAAACTGCTTTGATGTCAAGCGGAAATCGACATTGAAAGTCAAAGCAAAAACTGCAGGCTGGGGATACCGACATGCAAATTCAAAACAAGCGCGGGTGATGAAATGTACGAGATGCATAATGGAAGCGTCGACTCAAGAACTCATTCGAATCACCAAAAATGTCCAGGTAAACCCGCTGCGAGGATTTAGGATTTACCTGGACTTATGAAGATGAGGGCTACGGGCAGTTTGAACGCCATTTATTCACATCTGCCCAGTACTCAGAATGAACAGTCACACGAAAAGCGTGACTGAGGTACATTATACCCCAGAAAACCACTTGGAAATTCATGTGGATCAAATAGGACTTGTCTATGATAAGGATTTTACCAATAGAATAGCATGATGTCTTCATGTCATCATTGGACCCGGGCGTCTACAAGTCAGATGATTTGATGGGGCTATTACATCATTGCTCTTGGATATTTGTATATAATGCCGCTCAAGCCGATGCTAGGGGCCGTGTGGAAATTCCATGCAAGATGTCTACATGAACAGCTACAAAAAAGCGCGGCTGAGATACAAATCCTCACTGGGACCATTTTTGGTTCTTGTGATGTGTTTAGATATACAGTCAGAATATTGGCATGTGGGGTCATAGTATTTCTTCCACCACCTGTATATCTGTTGCGTTCAAATAAAAACTTCATATACATAAACATACTCTAGCATTTTGCAAGAGAGCAACTATTTTCATTGATGACGGCAAGACATAATGATGTTCCAACTATCAAATCCGTATCGCCGATCAGTATTCTTTACATCCATATGATTTTCCTTATAAAAGTCGTTATCTAGAGAATGATGTATTTCAGTCATGCTTTGATTGTGGTGGTTCATATGAACACCATGAGAAAGAGCCCGATACATTTGATAGACATGAGAGGAAAAGTTTTCCAGAGAAACCTTCTCATTGCCGCATTCGGTAAACATAAGAGAAAACACCTTCTTCAAAAATGTTCTTTGAATATGAGAGAAGAATTTCTTAAATAAACGAGCCTGTCATAGTCGACGATGACATATAACATTGCAATACGAGATGATCAGGTTCAACATTACAGCTTTTTCTCGGGTCTGAAAAAGGCAACGACTGCAACAAGAGGATTGCACACAAAAACATAACATCTCAGTCATACATCAAGTATATGTTCCATATAGTGTGAGCGTGGTCAGGTACTATATTAACCCATGTAAGTACCTTGTAGTGGCGCGTTTCGATGATGTACGCTTGACTTGCGTTTCGAGCTGTGGTATCATCGTGTGACGTGTTTCATAGGTACATGTTGCCCATTTCGCCAGTATATAGACATTCCCTTGTTCAAATTGAATTTACACTGCTCCTAACATTTTCTTTAAGTTATTCACTTAAGCAAATTTTTCACGATTAGTTTCTATGTATTCGCGCATATGGTATAATAGCAATGGTTGATTAATGTTTTTCGAGGACGGGAAGGACTATCGGCTGGAGTCAAGAGGGCACAAATTGTATCAGACTCGTCTGAGGTAGGTCTGGCTAGAAGAGCGGAGACTTGAAAGGGATTATAAATTACTGCCATGTGGCATTGAATGGGTCTCCGGGGTACAAAATATTCCACATAATACGACGATGTATTTTATAGACTGACACAGGTGTACATTTCAATTTCTTTTCTTCTATATCATTGATCAGGTTGTCCGACACATTCACCACTATTAATCCTCCAGCTTTTAACAAGACAGCCCCGACACCTGTAGTACTTCAATATACCACACATGTATATTTCTGCCAGGAATTCAAGAAATTTCAAGCTTCTCTGACTTTTATTTTTTGACAAGGGGGCGTAAGAAATAACAACCCCGATCCTATACAATAAAACAGATACCCACAAGAACTTTGTTGACAAATTGGGAATGTGGTAACATACAATATATAATAAATAAAAGTAAGACATTTCCGTTGACATGTCAGTGGTGTAGGAAAAGCCCACCCTTACCACTCTCATACTTTTAACTTAAACCGTAACGCAATCCCATATGGAATGCCGCACAATTTGTATATTTTGGTGGTTGTTCCCTCCCCTCTCCCCTCGCCCCCACTTTTGGCGAGGTTCATACGTCGCTGGATGTTATGCAACAAATCACGCAATCGTGCCGTGCCAATCGTACCTGCACCCACGATGCACAAAACATATACACCGATAGATGGCGCTTTGGCATCTCTAAGACATCCGGGTACTTCTGTAGATGTACCGAAATAAAAATGCGTGAATAAACATGCTGCCTAATGCTATCAATTTAAAAAATTTGCAACGAAAGAAAGCTTATAGCTAATGGGTATTTAAATGTGTTGCTTTGCAGCAAGGTATTATTTTGAATAAGGTAGGTCAATTGTCCTGTGTTTCTTTCGATACCATTCAGAAGAGATGTACTTTTATAGGACTTAAGACTACTGTTGGTTAAATTTGAGATAAGTATGCACACCTTTGAATAATTGTCACTTGTCGCAGTTAAAACTATTCCACGGACTACAAAGCAGCAAAGTAGTCACATACAAGCCGGTCTACACAGATTAATCTCTTTGAAGCTAACTCAAATGCAAACTTCTAACATATGCCCGTCCTTGGGGTTAAACAAAGAATAATTATTTAGAGCCCTCGTCCTATCATAAATCACTTAGTCAGTAATGTAATCAGAGTGAATTAGACCTTTAATCTATATTTAAATTTCTTGCATCTCAGCCTAGCCGTGATACTCCTGTTTTTTACTCTTTTCTCGTTATTCCCAATGATGATGTTTCTCACGGGAGGAGTCATAACGACCACAAAGCGGACCTCTAACCCGATACAGCAATTAAGACGATGTTTATGTCTTAAGGTCGTCCATAAATCCGTTATATTGGCCCAATAAGCACCAAGAGCTCACCCGCGTCAAATCTACCTGTCTATTTATATGCAGACTCGACTCGTTTTGCGAACAGACTGCGCATTGTGATAGGATATGTTCTGACAGTTTTTGTTGGTCGATCCGCCGATGAAGACACAGATTAGCGAACAATTACTGATTATTGATGAACAACCCTATCCTGTTAAAACATTAAAACGGTAATTTGACAGTTTTATTAATGAAAGAATTCCTGACTTTTTTTTTAACTTTCGGTTGTCTGACTTGTCATATCTGACCCACATAACTGTCTAGCGATGTCATTTAATGTAACAGAACGAATATCTCAATTCATTAAGACCTACTGGCGTTGAGCGCTACATGTTTAGAATAGCTTCCGTTATTGCAAGCCACAAGGAAAAAAATGTTTCGGATAATTGATCCAGACTTCAGCTGGAACGGTAACGTTTTGTGGAGAAAACATACATTGTTGCTGAGTATCTGATATATTCTCAGTAATCAGCATAAATTATTGTTCCCCTATTTCAGTAATCCGAAGAAAATAAAGTTTTATTTTTTTTACACCAGGCAACCTTCACTTGTGGTTATAGTGTCTCCTCTCATTCCATAAGCACAATATCTTTCTTTTGATAAAATTTTCCAGTGTCCATATTTGTGGTGGAGATGGTCAACTGGTCAATGATGTTAGGAATACGAGAAAGAGGTTTTGAACAACAGCAGTCTCCGATGACAGTTTTCAAAATAGCCGAACAGAATATGAAAATGGGAATTATTTATTCATATGCACACTTAAAAAATTACTGAAAGGTATCACAAAAAGGATTACAGAAATGAATATATTCAGAAAATGATGATGACCCTGCTACCAGTATCTGGTGATATTCCTACGAAGTAGGCTACAGATCGCAAATTGTCCGGTAATGAGTCAGTCAGTCCATCCGAATCCTTTCGTCGGCAAAATAAGGAGAACCGTTGACATTAGAACCTTGATTTTTGGCATGAAAGTGCATTAGGGCATTGTTACCAGCAAGTTCTGAACTGATCGAATTCTGATGAAAATTTGATTTATAATTAATTTTTTATTATTTATTGATGACTCGAGTACACTGACATGCCCATCAGGAACCCTTGGCTGTATTCTTCACTGTGACTTTTAAGCGCCTGGGACTAACTTCGGCCGCCCAGCACTAAAGCAAAAAAAAAAATGATGCGCCCAGCTCTCGAAAATATCAGTAACTTTAATGGTACTTGCCAAAATATGTCGGCATTATACGTTTCCAGGTAGCTCCGCCATGTTTTCCCTAATAGTCCACGCCACGCTCCCCGAACATCTGCCGTAAATTGTTGGAAATATTCGGGAACCGTCGTGATCATGCTGGTCGCTGTTAGCCGGTGGTATTGCGGAAGGCTACCGAAATCCCAGAATCTCGCGTCAGGCGAGCTGTATATGCCACGATGCATGAAGGAAGCAAATCATTTGATCGGAGAATGGAGGTTGTTATTTCGTCTGCTGCGAAGTTTTACCGAGCCACGAATATCACTTGACATGTATTTTATAAATCAATGTCATGAAGCGCCAAGCAACTTTGAAAAACTTCTTCTCACAGAAGCGTCAGAGGTCCAATGAAGGTAAATCTTTTGTTGGCTTTCGGTGGTCGTTGTTGTTGTTCTAAAACGTCAGCTTCCAAAAAATATTTTAATTATATCTATATTAAAAGCACACATGCATGTGTGCGCTCGCTCGTACGTCGTAATCAGTCTATTAGATCTACATGTACTATGAGATATCTATAATATGGCTAGTTTAACAGTACACTTGAATCCAGTATTAAACTGGAGATTCCTGAGTAATCTATTTTTAGCCTAACTTACATTGTAATGTTGACACACATTCCGATGGTATCCGTTTTCACTCATTTGCTGGTCTTGGAATTTCGTTGAGATTGAAGGCATATTATACTGCACGTTTTATATATCCAGCCTATACAACATTGCATCATTTCTTCAGTTCAGTCATTAGTTAAAAAATGTTCTACTTCAAAAAGAAATAAAAAATGACTGGATTTTATGAGAGAAATTACTAAATTTAAACACAACAATGACCCTATTATATGTTATTACTGAAGAAATCGATAATAAAATCATCGTTGTGTTTTAAATTCAGTAACCTATAACCAGTTGTTTATTTTGTTCGTGTGTGCTTTATTGTTCATTGATTATTATTATGTACCCTCTTCAGATGAGGTACCTTGAAGTTGAATGCCAAATAAATATATCCATGGAGAATGGCTCTCTAGTGATGCCTGATTTGATTCTTGCATTCTAACAAATCTCTGATCTTGACCGTTCTCACTTCAAATTTGTGTTTCTTATCCAGTTTCCTGTCTTATTTAGGACTACAAACATTTACTTCTCAACTGCTCTGACAGAGCATCATTCCCTACCCTAATTTAAGAAAAATCGCCTAATGCCGAGAGGGGGGGGGGGGGGGGCTCTCGGACTCTCCCCCCAACACTTCGTGCTGTACTGCTGGGCTGATCATTCTCCAGGGTAATAGAAACTGAGGGCGATAATAGTTGCTACGCTAATGACTCACCAGCGGTGACATCTGGAAAAGTTAATAGTTCCAACTGTCAATTAGAGACGCTATATAAATTCTCTCATGGTAGCACACAGGGCCCCCAAGTCATCTCTCGAGTACACACTTAAATTATCTCAACCCCTATTTCGTAGGTCCAGTGACGTTAGTCACACTGCCATGTTTTATTGGAAGAGATAATAAACGAACTTCATCACCGAAAATGTGATGAAATCAGTTCATCACATAATAATCACAGATAAATAGTGATGAGAATTGCCCATCGAAAAAAACTGAAGACCATTAAGTATTATTACCAAAAATAACATAATCACCGATAAAACTTGATGAGTTAAATCCATCGCTCTTTTTCAGCATCGCCATATATGGTGAGGGTTATCGCCCTTTTTGATGATGAGCTATTATGGACATTTACCGGTCATCATTCTTTGTTTGGTGATGAGCAAATTTCCCAATGCACAAAAACATTATGTAGAAAACATTTGATGTAGTGAGAAATGCATGTAAAGGCCGCCCGAATGAATGGGAAATGTGTATAAATTTGGTTGCTATATCATTTACCAAACATTTGATCGGCCTTTCCTACCACAGGAAATGTTTGGTAGATATAACTGTCTGTGCATTGTCCTTGATACTGTGCTAATGTATCCCAAAGGTTTCTCGAAGTTGTTTTTGAAAATGAGCTCATCAGCCCCTTGGGATATAACTTCAAAACTGAAGTGAGTATAGCACAATAAAGTTTCATTAGTATTAGTTATTGTTTGTTACTGTGCCAATACCAATATTCGATTAAACATTCCATTCTATATTTAATGAAATCTTGGTATTCGAACATCCTTGTAAAATTACAGCAACTAATTACATGGCAGTGTGACTATCGTCACAGGACCTACGAAGTAGGGTAGGCATTAGGACTCCGACGCGAAGTGAATTCTTGGAAATCCCCCCAGTTGAAATCCTGTCTATATTAAGATGGGCACTGCCCCAGTCAGAATCACCAGTGATTTTCACCAAAAATCACCAGAATTTTCATCAAAAGTAGATCAGCTCAGAACTTGCTGGTAACAGTCCTCTAATGCACCTTCATGCCAAAAATCAACGTTCCAATGTCAACGGTTCTCTTTATTTTGCCGACGAAAGGATTCGGATGGACTGACTCACTGACTGACTCACTCACTCATTACCGGACAATTTGCAAATGAGAGTCTACTTCGTACGAATAAAGGTCTGAAGAACCGAGAAAGGAAATCGCTGAGGATTACACATTATGTGGTTAAAACGAAATACCTCAACAATAATGCGGACACGGGGAATGCGCTGGTAATTCAGCCGCGTGCAAAGGTGTTAAACAATTTATCCTCAATTTTGGTGCGGTTTATTTCCCGGTTACAATTAAACAGTCTTTGCTTATAGACCGCAGTCCGACACAAATAATAAATCAGACAAATGGCATACCAATAAAAGACCACAAGCAAATTATAACAAAACTATATCCTCGTGTTAGCAATAGAAGATCAATCGATCCGCTGACCAGATCAAGGTGGATCGCTACTTATTTCTCAGCTCAGGACTGAAGACCAATCTCTTGACGTCTTTATTAAATAGAGAGATCGTTTTAATAGCCGGCGAGATTGACTGCTTGATTGCTCGAGCAAGTCCCGACAAAGCGCCTGTAGCCATGGTGTGGTATGATGTCAGGCCCCGCTATATGGGTGAATGACCAAAACCTAGTGTAATACAACCAGTGGTAAAATTATACGCCGGCTACCGGTTAGATAATTGGGACAAGATCCTGCCCGCGCGGCCCACTGCCGTCTGTGACGTCAACACAATAGATATGGGATTAAAAGCCAAGTTTTTAGTTACTTTCCAATTTCATCTAATAATACTTATAATTCCCGTACGGAAAGCTGTTTCAAAATATTTTATCATCCCTTGGATATTAAATCAATGCAAAAAGTAGTGCGCCTAAGATCGCACACATGGTTGTTATTCGGTTGTATCACAATCAGGTCAGGCGGTGATTAGTGCAGTGAGACTGTCAAACGAAGCATGAGCTATGGGGAGCTGGAGTAAAATAATGAATGATCACTGGGATAAATTGTGCATATAATCACTTAAGGCCATTAACACATCGAGGTATCTATAATATATATACAAGTAGACTGTCATTCTCACTGACTGCGGTCAATCTCGAATCAAAGGGACCGCCGATGTACAGTAATAATATACGCGCGTTTGCTTTTATGCCAGGTATCTGCATAATTATAGTAGCTCTTTGTAAATAACAAAGTCAACTGGAGATGAGCATGGCGATACCGGCGACAGCCAGTGATATTATCTGATGTCAATTTGAAATATGGTTCTCAAAATTATCTATTTTAGGTCAAGTTCAAAAGTTATTTTTCTTACTTGGCCAATTATCATCGTGTGATCTTGACTGATTTAACTGTTATATGGAGAAAATCTGTATAATGTACTTTCTTGGTACTTTTTCTGTTTCCACGCACATAAAATTCACTTCATATATTTATTAAAAGTGGTGAAAAAAGATGCCGATGTACTGACAAAAAGTCAATATGACCCCGCAGGCCAGTAATCTGACTGCATATCTCAAAACATCACCAGAACATAACATGATCTCTTTGATGATTTGTATCTCAGCCATTGTAGCTGTTCATGTAGGCATCCTGACTGAGATGACCACACGACCCCCTGATGAACTATATGACCGCCAGATAGAAATTACAACACATATAAGGGAAGTGGGAAGAGGTGCCGATATACTGACAGAGCCACATGATTTCACAGTATCGTTTTCCGGTTAACCTACTCTAATAAATCACATACCAAGAATCTAACGATTCGTGATATGTGTTGTATCTCAGGTACGCTTTTATTGTACCTGTTCATGTGGCAACTTGGATGATATGACCACACGGCCCCTAGCACCGGCATAAGCGGTATTAGATACAAATCTAGAGAGCTATGATGGAAATGCTCTGACAACTCGTATATTGGTAATTGGTGAGCTGTTTCGCTGTGACAACTCGTACACTGGGGATTGGTGAGCTATCGTCGTCAGATGAAATGACAACACTGCCCAAACGAGGGAGTAGTTATGAAGTTTGTTTTCAGAACAAATACCTGTGAGGCCCGACGCCGACCAAGTGCTTCATTTTCCACAATGATTGCAAGTCACAAAACTACAATCACAATGATTTGTACTGAGAGCAAGCATCGGGGAGCAAACATCCACCAGCAGAATCTCGCCATGTACAGGCAAGAATTAAACGCAACACTAAAAGGGTGGTGGAAAGCGATGCCGGCGTACTGGCAAGAAGTTATATCACTTCACAGACAAATATACTGACTGCATATTTCTAAAACCTAAAGTGCCCCCAGAGATGATTTTAATCCCAGCCACGCTTTTATGGAGGTGTTCATGTGGAAATCTTGAATGGCATGACCACACTGCCCCTAGCACCGGTTTAGGCGGTGTTAGATACAAATATTCCAGAGGAAAGCTGTCAAGTCATCTGATGGAAAATAGGGGGAAAAACGGCCCAGCGAGTATTTATAGAATGCAAACCCATTCACACCACCGTTGGATGCTGTTGCTTAGGATTAGCGGATTGCAACCACTGGCCCATTTCCTACCTTCTAGGACCCCTCCCCCCTCAAAACAAAAATTGGGGCTCCCAGTGGACGTTGGGGTAACCCACAGTAACCCTCGACATTGTCTTCATGAAGTTTCATGGCATTCTGTCCAAAAGTGTGGCTTTGCGATGGCTACAAAAAAATCCAAAATGGCCAAAATATTCAATTACTCTAATGTTGTCAAGGAGTTTGAATGGAACTTATACACGTCGGAGGCTATAGTTGTGATTGTGAATCGTCGAACTTTATCTATACATCATGCAAACATGTTGTGAGTAGTAACCTTGATATAGTGAGTGATAAGGACATAAGATTACTCCTGATGAAGGGACCTAAATGAAGAGAGCCAGAATAAATCTGAAGGCCGACCAGAAGATAGTCCTGTCTGCATTGGAACAGTACGTTATTGATTGGTCTAAGAGAGAAAAAGTCGAACCTACAGTACTTGCTGATTGGCTGGACCTCACCAAGAGCAAGGTCGTTGAAACAATCCGCAATATACCCTTCCCCCAGCAAGACAAGTACTGAGAAACCTCAATTCGCAAGAAGTTCTAGCAAATCTCGAGAGTAAATTTGTCATAGTCCCAGCAGACAAAGCTCCAAATAATGTAATATTCAGATGTAAATATTACTATTACCAGGTGCTTGTTAAAGAATTGAGTGTAAACGTACCATCATCAAATAGGTCAACTTACTCCCAAACTGCATTTACTCAGGAAGATTTATTTAACAATCACAAAACATTTCTCAGAGAAAGAGGTATTTGTCTTCCAACCAATCATAACGACATACCACAAGTATACTGGACTCCCAAAATGTATAAATCACCATACAAAGCTAGATTCATAGCTGGTTCTAGAAGCTGCACCACCAAACTGCTTTCAACCCTGTTGACGAGGGTCCTTCAGGAGGTAAAAGCATTTTGGGAAAGGTATTGCGCCACTATTTCTAAAAACTCTGGCGTTGAATGTATGTGGATATTGAAAAACTCAAAATGTCTTACGGAAGAACTTGATGCTAAAGGTCACATACCGTACAGACATGTATCCACATGGGATTTCTCAACTCTCTATACTACAATCCCTCATCAGGACTTTACTGACCGTCTAAGTTTATTAATAGTATCTGTGTTCAAGAAAACTGATCGCAGATATATTAATGTCGAAAGCCATAAAGCATTCTTTAGCTCTACTACATACAATAGATATCATTCATGGGATGTTTCTTTGTTTATAGAGTTGCTTGAATTTCTCATTAAAAATATCTATGTGAAATTTGGCAACACAATATATCAACAACATATAGGTATTCCAATGGGTATACTAATTGTGCACCCCTGTTGGCTGACCTATATCTGTTCTCTTATGAATATGACTATATGCAGGCGCTTTCAAAAACCGATCTACTCAAAGCCCGTTCCTTATCATTCACCAAACGCTTTATAGATAATCTTCTCGCCGTGGATAATCGCTATATAAATGACGCAGTGAAGGATATATATCCACTGTAAACTACAGATAGCCCTACCGGCACATCAGATTTAGATCTATATCTCTATAAAAATGAAGCGGGCCTTCTCTCTCGTCGATTTTATGACAAACGAGATGATTACAATTTCGACATCGTAAACTATCCCTTTCTGGACAGTAATATTCCAGTGGGACCTGCATATGGCGTATACATATCTCGCCTAGTAGCATTTGCTAGATCCTGTGATAAATGTGACCATTTTTATCAACGCCACAAAAAATTTTTGCAGAAACTTATAAAACAGGGCTATATCACCAAGCGTCTCAATTCAAAGTTTCTCAAATTTGGCGATACATATCGCATGTTGATAGCAAAATACGAGTGTGGCGTGCAAGATCTATGGCGTTACGTAACGTAACCTGTGACTAATTCCGCTTAACCAGGGGCTAGGGGCCGTATGAACCCATGTACTTAAAGATCCTCATGGTGCTCATATGAACAGACACAATAAAAGCGTGACTGAGATACATCATTCTCTAGATGACAACTTTACAACGAATATCATACGGATTAAGAATACTGATCAGCGATATGGGTTTGATATTTTTGGAACATCATGATGTTAACTTACTGACGTTAACTATGAAAATTCAATGTACCATTGCGGCTGAATATTGAATAACGGACGAGACACTTGTACTCATGTATGATGAACTAATCCTAGATATTCAACAAGATGCTCCTAAAACTTTGTAGGACTTGCACCTCCAATTTATGAGACGAAATAATTTTTGAGAAATCGAGTTCTGCCATTGGCAGTCATGTATATTCGGCTAGTCCCACCGCTTTGACTGGAGGTCACTGAAACTGTATAGGCTTGCGGAGCATACATCGGAAGATCATATGTATCTAATGAACTACTAGTATTAATTTCTGTTGATCTATAAAAGACTTTGTGGGAAATGATCTAGTTTATACTGCAGCCAAATAGTACTATAAATTTACCAACTACGTAATCTCTTACTCTGATTTGCAACACAGCTGAGTTCTGATCTGATATGATCTTGGCTCGGTAAACATAGGTTTTGCATACTGAATTAGTTCTATACTGAGATATAATTCAATTACACAACATTAATTTACACTTGAATATAACTACACCGAAAACTAAAAATTTATGACAATCTGATCCTTCCGACATAATAGTTCCTCTCAAATGCCCATGGGCCTAGTCAAACGAACATGATCCCCACATGGTTCGATCAAAGAGGAAATCGTCCACGTTTCGGAGCGCGCATTCCTCATTCACTGTTTTGGGATAGAAGATCAGCGGCGTTTTCCTTTCCCCGGAGAGGTTAAGAACTTGAGGCTGAAGGTAAGCTAGAATCATATTTCTGACCAAAAATCCTTGATGAAGGAGCGATATATTTTCCCCAAGAGGACCAAAGTGGACATCATAGATATTTCAATGGCTGTAGAATAGACTTGCAGTCTAGCTTAGCAATGCCTACAAACTAGGCTGCACGAGCGTATGTGCATACGAAGGCACGAAGCGCAAATGCGCGTGGGCGGAAGTGGTGATTAATAGTAATTTGTCAACATCACACTTTTTGACCAATTCATCAAATGCACACATTGCGCGTGTTGGTGTTGTTCCAGTCTTTATTCCGAGAATGTGATCGCTGTGAGCAATATCTTTGGCGATACTTTCCAACACAAGCGTCTACTCCGCTATTCAATATTCAGCCGTCGTCCATTAAAGAATTTCCGCGTTCATAATCCAAAGACCTAATTCATATAATTGCATTAGCGCCAAATTAAATTTTTTTATAATAGTATACATAAAACTAGGCTAGTTTCCTGCAAGAGAGAAGGGTGAACAGTTTTCAATGATGCCGGCAAGATATCATCACGTTCCAAAAATATCAAATCCGTATAAATCGCTGATCGGTATTTTTAATCCATGATTTTCGTTGCAAAGTCGTTATCTAGAGTATGATGTATCCCAGTCAGGCTTTGATTGTGACCGTTCACATACGGTTCAACCTAGGATAAGTAATTGTATTAACTCTATGAACTGTTAACGCGTTTGCACAATTAGCAGAATAAAACCGCGAGTTAGATCAAACCGCGTCTTATTCTGTTAATTAATAGATAACTGCGTGTGGATAGTCTACTAAATATTGAAATAATGGTCTAATTATTATTGGTGCAACCTTTCAATCATCTCACCTTCTATCGGAGAGACTAAGAACTAAGAAGTAATGTTTCCGTGCTGTTCCTTAACTCATATATCTATCATAGAAATTCACAGTGGACCAATTATGTAGTTCAGAGACAAACACAGAATGAAGGAGTTCGTGAACTTACGAGCTAGGGCAGCGATTGTATTTCGCTGGAGATATAATTAGCCACAATAATTGTGCAAGAAGACTTCAATTATATAGAATTTCATTTAAAATCTGTACGTAAACTATAAATTAAAGCAAGCTCAAGGAAGACCTAGGCGAAGAAAAAAACTATACGGCGCCTTCGTGTCTGTGAAAGTCATTGTTTATTGTGCAGAATGTGTAAAAAATAATATATACTATGAGAATCATCAACATATATGTCAAAATATAGCCTATCTCACATCAAATTGGTAGATATCTAGTTAACAAGCAAATAAATAAGACAAACACAAAGCGGTAAAGCCTGACGACGGCGACTGGCCCAGCATACTGATGATATCATCCGAACGAACGACCATGTAGATGTCACCTATAGAGTTTATTATCAGATTTATGCATCTACACCTGTCAGACATGTGCCCCGCCACGTCTTCTTACACTCTTAGTTCAACCATGACATCTTCTTACACTCTTAGTTTACCCATGACCTCTTATCACATTCTTAGTTTGACCATGACGTTTTCTCACATTCTTAGTTCGACCATGACGTACACTCTCAGAAATATTCAGGGAATAATCCTGAATAGATCAGGCTGCACATCCACAACTCAATTTCAGGGATTTTGCCTCAAATTCAGGAATAATTTCCTGAAATTCAGGTATATCACCTTGAATTAAAGCTAAATTACCTGAATTTTAGGGAATTTTCCTACCTGAATAGGGTCGGGAACATACTAATCAGAGTGGTAAATTTGCCTGAATTTCAGGAAAAATCCACTCATTCAGGGATCATTTTCCTGAAATTCAGGAAATTACCCCTGGATTTCAGGTAAAATCCCTGAAATTGAGTTGTGGATGTACAGCCTGATCTATTCAGGATTATTCCCTGAATATTTCTAAGAGTGTATTCTCACATTCTTAGTTTGACCATGACGTTTTCTCACATTCTTAGTTTGACCATGACGTTTTCTCACATTCTTAGTTTGACCATGACGTATTCTCACATTCTTAGTTTGACCATGACGTATTCTCACATTTTTAGTTTGACCATGAAGTCTTCTTACATCCTTAGTTGACCCTTGTCTTCTTACACTCTTAGTTTAACCATTTCGTCGTCTTACCCTCATAAGTCAATCATAAAGTCTTCTCACTCATTCAGTTTAAGCATGACGTCTTCGCACACTCTTAGTTTAACCATGACGTCTTCTTACCCTCTTAATTTACTCATGACGTCTCCTCACATTATTAGTTCAACTATGACGTCTACTTACACTGTTAATTGAATCATGGCGTATACTTACACCCTTAGTTTAAACATGACGTTTACTTACACCTACTTTAACCATGACGTCTTGCACTCTTAGTTCAACAGTCACGTCTTCTCACTCTATTAGTTTACCCATGACTTCTTCAAAATCTCTTAGTTCAGCAATAACCAATGACGTCTTTCTAGATTTTTAGTTCATCTATGACGTCTTATTACAGTCGCCTCTCATCTATAGCGTTTTCTCACACTTTCAGTTAATGTATAACGTCTGCTTAATTTACCTGTTGCATCTTCTTACAGTTTAATTTTACCGTGAACATCTTTTTGATTTGCCTATAACGTTACAATGTTAGTTCACATTTATCGTCGTCTTCAACTACAACATTTTCTTAATAGACGATTCGCCAGTTTAGGGATCGTCATGCACTTGCGCACAAACAACGAAAGAACTGAGAAACAACGAAAGAACTGAGAAACAACGAAAGAACTGAGAAACAACGAAAGAACTGAGAAACAACGAAAGAACTGAGAAAAAGTTATGTTTATCTGAAAATGACTGAAAAGAAATATTTAATTCTTGGTGAGATAATGTGAACAAGTAGTAGGTTTGGTATATGAACATTTTGTTTGATATCTTTCCTTCCGTTTTCGTATAATCAGTATTATTGCACATTTATCCAGTTGTTCAACCTGGGCCCTTATGGAGAACATGTCCGTTATTACGATCAGCCTCTTCGCCTGACAGTTTATGCTGGTGCTTGACGATCGCTGGTGATCGCTAAACCGGCACAGTCTATTGAGATGTCTGTAACATATTCCATGCTTAAGTCACATTTAACGTCTCCTTAGTTTACCTATAAATCAGAAATACTCAAAATTTCTGTATGAAATATTTTTGAATAATGTTAAGTTAGTCCCATTAAACACCCAGATGAAGTGGAGAGGGAAAGGGAATAGGGTGATAATAATTGGCTAGAAGCATGTATAATTATGTGGAGAGCCGCATCAGAAACACAGCTGCAGTATTTTCAGTATCAAATTGTGCATAGGATTTTAGTCACCAATGGCAGAGAATATCGTCAGCAAACTGTATTTTCTGTTCTTCGGAGAAGAAAAATATATTTCAATTGCATTTTGTACCAACCATATGGAATGAGATTTCCATGTTGAGAGATTTGACTTGCTATTAAGATAGGCTACCGAGACTGGAGTCATGTTGACGAACACACGTACGGTTCTCCTTAACCATATTGTCTTATTGATCAAAAACGATATAGCACCTAAAAGGTGTATTGACCCTCAGCCCAAAATACATTATTTTTGTATATGGTGGCATAAAAATGGTTGAATGAAAGATGAGGATATTGAACACTCGTAAAATCAGCGTTCGTCGAGGTACCAGCATGTAGCACATAAGTTCCAAACATCCTGATATAGGCTAACGGCCCGAGCAATTATGTATTCATGGAAAGATTGAAGATACCGGACAAAAACTACAAGTTTGGACAGTTAGTACACACACAAGGTAATAAAAGCATAAAGAAAGTAAGTTTCAAATTTACTCAAAGAACTACTAATTAAACGCAACATGAAAAGGGTGGTGGAAGACGATTCCGGAATACTGAAAAGAAGTCCTTCATACAAACTGAAAAAAAGTCCCACATACAAACATGAAAAGAAGTCCCACATACAAACATGAAAAGAAGTCCCACATACAAACATGCTGACTCACTATAGACTGACCCTGACTATATGTTGGCGGACGCAGGTAAATTGAAATAAATGTGGCATAAATGATCATGACGAGAAACAAAACTGTACCTTGCACATCTGCAAGATACTAAGACGTTCCATATAGCTTTCAAAGTTGTTCATCAAATAGTAACCGCCGGGGTACGGACCGAACAAGAAATTCTTGACGGACTGGATAAATGGCCACACTTTGCAAGATCATTTGAGCGCGTATGAAAAACTGAAATTGCACACCGACAACGTTTTAATCATATTCCATATGTGAGTTTCAGAGTTGTCCATCAAATAGAGCATTACTTCTGTCGACATATGGTCCCGACTAGAAGTTAAGTAGACTAATGAAATAAAGGGCCATAACTATGATTGAAACGCGTGATACCTTTACAGTGCACATCATTAAGGTACTAAGCATTCTTCCACGTCAGTTCTGAAGCTGTCCATCAAATAGTATTACCAAAATATGAGAACAATACTAGCACCTGTATCGAAACGTCGTCCTGAAAAAACTAGAAGTTGTTATCCATAAGCAATTTGTTTATTTATCTACCAAAATATGGTCTGAACAAGAAATTATTGACTGATGGGATAAAGGGAAATCATTGAAACTCGTGAAGAAAACCTGACAGTGCACATCGGTAAGGTACTAAACATCCTCCATGTAAGTTTCGGATTAGTCCATCAAATAGTAACCGAGATATGGACTAGATACAAAAAAATGTTCTGTCTGATATAAAGGTCCATAACTCTGAAAAATCATCGAAAAAAAGAACAATGTAATTTTCGAAGTCCATCAAATAGTAACCGAGATATGAACCGACCAAGAAATTGTTGACGAACAGACGACCGTACGACCGCTCGACCGTACGACCAGCAGACGTACATGCCGATGGGCTGAGGGCTAAAAACCTAATTGATCAAGAGCAAGATCGGCAACTTTCCCAACCAATCAGATCGAAGAATTAATTGACAATAAGGACCATACAAAGGAGGCGTTCCGTAAAAAGTGTACGACAGACATCGACCAAAACTGATGTAAATAAAGTTAAATAGAGTTAAATAAATATAAATGGCCTCGAAATGTGTTATAAGACAATCAGCAGTTTCTCAAGGAAAGAGGTATTTCAATTCCTACAATTCATACCTGTAAACCAAAATGTACTGGGCTCACAAAATGCATAAACCACCATACAAAGCTAGATTTATAGCTGGTTACAAAAGTTACAAAACTAAACTACTCTTTCTTTGGATTATGGACGCGGAAATTCTTTAATGGACGCCGGGTGGATATTGAATGACGGACCAGACGCTTGTATTTCCGGTTGCATTCTACACAGAGACGTCTCAGTTATCAAGGGCCATGTGTTGTATCTCAGCCACGTTTTTATTGTAGATGTTCATGTGGGAACCTTGACTTGAGTGACAACATGATCCCTAGTATCGGCTTGAGCGGAATTAGATACAGACATCGAAGAACCTATGCTGTAATAACAAATCTGATGGAAATTGATGAGTTGTGTGACCGTCAGATGTAAGAGGCGGCTCATAGCCATTTGAGATATAGGTTCATAGCGAGCACGTTCTTATTCAGAGCAAGCTATTAAACAGCAAAGATGCTAGCCATCTGATCCAACATTCAGTAGACAAACGTCGTCCACAAAGACCTTTTATGCTGATAAGCTATCAGCCGCCATCTGTAAAGAATTTCTACGACCGTACTCGGGAGGATTTATTTGTAAAAATCAAGCATACATAAAATAAAAATATACAGGCATGAGAGAGGCGGTCAGCAGCTTCCAAAGCCCACGATTTTATAAACCCGTTTATAATTTTATAAAGATTATAAGCTCGGACCAATGCCCTCGATCAACTCAAACGATCTAGTAGGTCTTCTGATCTAAGGTGTAGGTCTGTCAAAGGCAATATTCAGTTTGAACCCAGCGAAATACAAGCGTCTAGTCCGTCATTCAATATTCAGACGTCGTCCAAGACAGAAGCGGTCAGAAGTTTTCAATGTTCAAATCCGTATCGCTACTCCGTAGTCTTAATCCACATGATTTTCATTAAAGTCGTTGTCTGGAGTAGGGAGTACATCAGTTCCGCGTTGATTGTTACTGTTATATTATTTTTGGTATAATTTAAGATGGATATTGTTAGCGCGAAATTCAAGCAATTCTATGAAAAAATGAAACATCCGATGAATGGTATCACGTATATGAAGTAGAACTGCAGAAAGCAAAGAGATTTCTGAATTATACTGATAAACATCGTATGCCAGCATAACTCGAATCTTTCTGGTTATGATTCAACTGGGCATACCAAAACCATGGATATCGTAACGTTCTGTGTATATTGTGGATGGCATCCAACGTATCGGCAAAAATGGATTTATTTGATTGTGATATGTATAAATGGTAAGTCAACCGTTCACCTTCGAGGAACTACATAAAAAGATGCTCCTATGCACGTCATGATCTAGATGACAACTCCTCACCTACAAGGAACTAGATGAGACGATGTTCACCTACAAGGGGCACGTCATGGTGTAAGTGATAACTGTTCACCTACAAGGGACACGTCATGGTGTAAGTGACAAATGTTCCCCTACAAGGCATTAGATACAATGTTGTTGATGTACACGTCACGGTGTAAGTGGCAACTGCCCCGCTACAAGAAACTAGGTAAAACGTTGTTCATGTACACATAATGGTGTAACTGACAACTGTTCACCTACAAGGAACTAGATAAAACGTTGTTCATCTACACGTCATGATGTAAGTGGCAACTGTACACCAACAAGAAATTAGATAAAACGTTGTTCATGTACACATTGAGGTGTAAGTGGCAACTGTACACCAACAAGGAATTAGATAAAACGTTTTTCATGTACACGTTGAGATGTAAGTGGCAACTGATCACCTACAAGGGACAAGAGAAAACGATGTTCATGTACACTTCATGGTGTAAGTGGCAACTGTACACCTAGAAGGAACTAGGTAAGACGTTGTTCTTGTACACATTGTGGTGTAAGTGACAACTGTTCACCTACAAAGAACTAGATAAAAAGAGCATTGCAAGATTTAAGGCTATGATTCAATGTGATCATACATACAGCATGCAGGTATTTTTTCATCATTATCAGACAAGAACTTAAAACTGCAAGCGGAGGCATCCTCTTCATTGCAAACCACTAACTCTATAGGATCTACCTGAGAGTGTACCTGAGATACAACACATATCACGAATCGTTAGATTCTTGGTATGTGCTTTAGAATAGATTAACCGGAAGACTATACTATGAAGTCATGTGGCTCTGTCAGTATGTCGGCACCTCTTCCCATTTTCCTTATATGTGTTGTAATTAAACAGTTTCTATTTTGCTGAAATGTAGAACACAAGGTCTGACCAGAGTCGACTCTTAAAGGTACAGAGAAATGTTAATTGGGATTTGTACCTTTGATGAACACTTTGATGATATAAAATGCATTATTACGGCAACATATATTATCATTTCAAAGGGTTCTTATATTTTCATCAGGTGCAACATTTAGTAGACAAACGTCGTGCACAAAGACCTTTTATGCTGATAAGCTACCAGCCGCCATCTATAAAGAATTTCTACGACCGTACTCGGAAGGATTTATTTGTAAAAATCAAAACATACACAAAATAAAAATATACAGGCATGAGAGAGGCGGTCAGCAGCTTCCAAAGTCCACGATTTTATAAACCCGTTTATAATTTTATAAAGATTATAAGCTCGGAGCAATGTCCTCGATCAACTCAAACGATCTAGTAGGTCTTCTGATCTAAAATGTATGTCTGTCAAAGGCAAAGTTCAGTTTGAGCCCAGTGAAATACAAGCGTTTAGTCCGTCATTCATATTCAGACGTCGTCCAATTACAACACATATAAGGGAAGTGGGACGAGGTGCCGACATACTGAAAGAGCCACATGACTTCACAGTATAGTCTTCTGGTTAACCTATTCTAAAGCACATACCAAAAATCTAACGATTCGTGATCTGTGTTGTATCAGACACGCTTTTATTCTACCTGTTCATGTGGCAACTTGGATGACATGACCACATGGCCCCTAACACCGGCATAAGCGGTATTAGATACAAATCTAGAGAGCTATGATGGAAATGCTCTGACCACTCGTATATTGGTAATTGGTGAGCTGCGTCGCTATGACAACTGTAAGGTCTGTAAGGCCCGAAGTCGACCCAGCATCAACTTCCCACAATGCCAACCGCGGGGACGAAACGTCCACCAGCAGAATCTCGCCATATAGAAAACAGTCTCGCTATAATCAAGACAGAAGCGGTCAGAAGTTTTCAAGGTTCAAATCCGTATCGCTACTCAGTAATCTTAATCCATATGGTTTTCATTAAAGTCGTTGTCTGGAGTAGGAAGTATACATCGGTCACGCTTTGATTGTTACTGTTATATTTTTTGTATATATTAGATGGATATTGTTAGCGCGAAATTCAAGCAATTCTATGAAAAAATGAAACATCCGATGAATGGTATCACGTACATGTGGTAGAACTGCCGAAAGCAAAGAGATTTCTGAATAACTCGAATCTTTCTGGTTATGATTCAGCTGGGCATACCAACACCATGGATATCGTAACGTTCTGTGTATATTGTGGATGGCATCCAACATATCGGCAAAATTGGATTTATTTGATTGTGATATGTAGAAATGGTATATCAACGGTTCACCTTCGAGGAACTACATAAAAAGATGCTCCTATACACGTGACAAGTCCTCGCCTACAAGGAACTAGATCAGACGATGTTCACCTTCATGGATCTTGATACAACGATGTTCACGGACACGTCATGGTGTAAGTGACAACTGTTCACCTACAAGGGGCACGTCATGGTGTAAGTGACAACTGTTCACCTACAAGGGACACGTCATGGTGTGAAAACTGTTCACCTACAAGGGACAAGTCATGGTGTAAGTGACAATTGTTCACCTACAAGGGACACGTCATGGTGTGACAACTGTTCACCTACAAGGGGCACGTCATGGTGTAAGTGACAATTGTTCACCTACAAGGGACACGTCATGGTGTGACAACTGTTCACCTACAAGGGGCAAGTCATGGTGTAAGTGACAATTGTTCACCTACAAGGACACGTGATGGTGTGACAACTGTTCACCTACAAGGGACACGTCATGGTGTAAGTGACAACTGTTAACCTACAAGGGATACGTCATGGTAAGTGACAACTGTTCACCTACAAGGGACACGTCATGGTGTAAGTGGCAACTGTTCACCTACAAGGGGCACGTCATGGTGTAAGTGACAACTGTTCACCTACAAGGGACACGTCATGGTGTAAGTGACAACTGTTCGCCAACAACGGACACGTCATGGTGTAGGTGACAACTGTTCACCTACAAGGGACACGTAATGGTGTGAGTGACAACTGTTCAACTACAAGGTATTAGATACGATGCTGTTCATGCACACGTCATGGTGCAAGTGACAGCTGTTCACCTACAAGGAAATAGATCAAGCGGTATTCATTTACACGTATCGGTATAAGTGGCAACATTTCATCATCAGGGAATTAGATAAAACGTTGTTCATGTACACGTCATGAAGTGAGTGGCAACTGTTCACCTACAAGGAACAAGAGAAAATGGTATTCATGTGCACGTCAAGGTGTAAGTGGCAATTGTACATTCACAAGGCATTAGATAAAACGTTCATGTACACGTCACGGAGTAAGCGACAACTGTACACCAACAAGAAATTAGATAAAACGTTGTTCATGTACACTGTGAGGTGTAAGTGGCAATTGTTCACCTACAAGGGACAAGATAAAACGATGTTCATGTACACTTCATGGTGTAAGTGCTAGATAAAACAAGCATTGCAAGTTTTAAGGTTATGATTGAATGTGATCAAACATACAACAGGCAGGTATTTTTTTCATCATTATCAGACAAGATCTTAAAACTGCAAGCGGTTGGCAAACCGCTAACACTAGGATTTAAACAGTTTCTATTTTGTTGAAATATAGAACACATGGTCTGGCCAGAGTCGACTCTGAAAGGTACAGAGAAAATGTTAATTGGGATTTGTACCTTTGATGAACACTTTGATGATATAAAATGCATTATTACGGCAACATATATTATCATTTCAAAGGGTTCTTATATTTTCGCGACATCATATAAATGCAGAGGGTATATATTTCGTCCGTAAACGAACTCAACCTCTTTAGACTAGATTAGGTTTGTATAATGTGGTTTACTTAACTCAAACGCCCACATGGTATACTTAACACCTTTTAATATCTCATGAGATGGGATAGATCCCTGCGCGATTGCATAATTTACGCGCTTTTCTTTTATCTGTGCGACTATACGACTCTAAATATGACACTAAAAGCTTTTTCAGACTTACTGAAGTGTGGATCATTTATATTTCAATTATCGCCTTGCAGACATCAAGTACAGTTAGGGTTAAATACAAGTGACAGTTGTTGTTCTTATGTAATTAAACAGAAGATCTTTCTGTTCTGGAAGACTGAGCAGACGACATTATTTTTCCCGCTCTTCAATGTACATTTCAGGTTCACGTGATTTTTCCACCTAGCGGCCATCGCCACATCAGACCATATCCGGCACACTTCTGGAACACAGCCGTAAAATATAACTGAACTATGTTTTATTTCTTAGCATTTAATGTCGGTCCCCGAAAGGTGTTGTGGACAATTCTTTTGCCCTGATCCGTCAAAACATATCGCCTAAGGGGTATGTACTTTAACAGGTCTGACTACCAGTATCACCCACGGTTTATATCTACAATTACTGTGGGAAATTTGAAACTGCAATTAAAACGATACTGTTCCTCATAATATCTTGCGTAAGGTACAGGTAT
Source organism: Hanleya hanleyi (assembly GCA_036873755.1). NCBI lineage: Eukaryota > Metazoa > Mollusca > Polyplacophora > Lepidopleurida > Hanleyidae > Hanleya > Hanleya hanleyi. Next base: position 120,187 of record JAVTVY010033613.1, read on the forward strand.
CAACTTTTTTGTTGAGAAACATTTGATACTAGTTTTCGGTATTCTTGGAATATTTATCCCATTTTAATATGAGACGTTTCTTACATCTGACCGACACAAATCTCGTCAATTCTCTATCAGATGGCGCGTGGAACCATACTGCACCTATTGAGCGACGATATGTATGTTGTTGAGTTGGCAAGTGGCAAGAAGTAAGACAATTACTAAGGATCAGCTTCAACATTTACAGGGCAGATGGCATCCATGTTTGTTCAGATTTTTACTTCACGTCTGCTACGAGATCTTCGTGGCTGCTACAAGATCTTCGTGGCGTTTACATGAGCAATCACAACCAAACTGTGACTGAGAAAACTTTATATCGTAGAAAATGACATGGAAAGAATACCCGTCAGTGTTATACTGATTGAAAGATGGAGTCCAGATATCTTATCTGTAAGGATTGAACGTATGGTTCAGATATCCAGAAGATGGATTGGACGATAAGTTCGCCATAGTGTCTTGTATATGGATTGGGCGATAGGGTCGTCATGATGTCTTGTATATGGATTGGGCTATAAGGCCGTCATGATATCTTGTATATGGATTGGGCGATAAGGCCGTCATGATGTCTTGTATATGGATTGGGCGATAAGGCCGTCATGATGTCTTGTATATGGATAGGACTATAGTGCCCAGATATCATGTATATGGATTTGACAATGTGGTGGTCATGATGTCGTGTATATGGATTAGACGACAGGGTCGTGACGATGTCTTGTATATGGATTGCATGGACATTAGGTTCGTGATGTCTTGTATATGGATTGCATGGACATTAGGTTCGTGATGTCTTGTATATGGATTAGACTATAGGGTTCAGATATCTTGTATATGTATTTGACAGTATGGTTGTCATGATTTCTATCATGTGGATTAGACGATAGGTTTGACATGACGCCTTGTAGATGGATTTCACGCAGAGTTCGTTATGATGTCTTGTCTATGGATTGAATGATAGGGGCGTCATGTTGTCTTGTATAAGGATTGGGAGTAGAGGTCGGCATGGTATCTTGTATTTGGATTAGGCGATATGTTTGTCATGATGGCTTGTATAAGGATTAGGCGATAGGTTCGTCATGATGGCTTGTATAAGGATTAGGCGATAGGTTCGTCATGATGGCTTGTATAAGGATTAGGCGATAGGTTCGTCATGATGGCTTGCATAAGTATTAAACGATAGGTTCGTCATGATGGCTTGTATAAGGATTAAACGATAGGCTCGTCATGATGGCTTGTATAAGGATTAGGCGATAGGTTCGTCATGATGGCTTGTATAAGGATTAGGCGATAGGTTCGTCATGATGGCTTGTATAAGGATTAGGCGATAGGTTCGTCATGATGGCTTGTATAAGGATTAAACGATAGGTTCGTCATGATGGCTTGTATAAGTATTAAACGATAGGTTCGTCAAGATGGCTTGTATAAGGATTAGGCGATAGGTTCGTCATGATGGCTTGTATAAGGATTAAACGATACGTTCATCATGATGGCTTGTATAAGGATTAAACGATAGATTCGTCATGATGGCTTGTATAAGGATTAGGCGATAGGTTCGTCATGATGGCTTGTATAAGGATTAGGCGATAGGTTCGTCATGATGGCTTGTATAAGGATTAGGCGATAGGTTCGTCATGATGGCTTGTATAAGGATTAAACGATAGGTTCGTCATGATGGCTTGTATAAGGACTAAACGATAGGTTCGTCATGATGGCTTGTATAAGGATTAGAGGATACGGTCGTCATGATGTCTTGTATATGGACTGGACGATATGGTAGTGATGATGTCTTGTATATGGACTGGACGATAGGGTCGTCATGATGTCTTGTATAAGGATTAAACGATAGGGTCGGCATGACGTCTTCTATATGGACTGGACGATAGGGTAGCGATGATGTCTTGTATAAAGATTGAACGACAGGGTCGCCATGATGTCTTGTGTAAGGATTAGACGATAGGGTCTTGATGATGTCTTGTATATGGACTGGACGATATGGCAGTGATGATGTCTTGTATATGGACTGGACGATAGGGTAGTGATGATGTCTTGTATATGGACTGGACGATAGAGTAGTGATGATGTCTTGTATATGGACTGGACGATATGGTAGTGATGATGTCTTGTATATGGACTGGACGATAGAGTAGTGATGATGTCTTGTATATGGACTGGACGATAGAGTAGTGATGATATCTTGTGTATGGACTGGACGTTAGAGTAGTGATGATGTCTTGTATATGGACTGGACGATAGAGTAGTGATGATGTCTTGTATATGGACTGGACGATAGAGTAGTGATGATGTCTTGTGTATGGACTGGACGATAGAGTAGTGGTGATGTCTTGTATATGGACTGGACGATAAAGTAGTGATGATGTCTTGTATATGGACTGGACGATATGGTAGTGATGATGTCTTGTATATGGACTGGACGATAGAGTAGTGATGATGTCTTGTGTATGGACTGGACGATAGAGTAGTGATGATGTCTTGTATATGGACTGGACGATAGAGTAGTGATGATGTCTTGTATATGGACTGGACGATAGAGTAGTGATGATGTCTTGTGTATGGACTGGACGATAGAGTAGTGATGATGTCTTGTATATGGACTGGACGATAGAGTAGTGATGATGTCTTGTATATGGACTGGACGATATGGTAGTGATGTCTTGTATATGGACTGGACGATAGAGTAGTGATGATGTCTTGTGCATGGACTGGACGATAGAGTAGTGATGATGTCTTGTGTATGGACTGGACGACAGACTAGTGATGATGTCTTGTATATGGACTGGACGATAGAGTAGTGATGTCTTGTATATGGACTGGACGATAGAGTAGTGATGATGTCTTGTGTATGGACTGGACGATAGAGTAGTGATGATGTCTTCTATATGGGCTGGACGATAGAGTAGTGATGATGTCTTGTATATGGACTGGACGATATCGTAGTGATGATGTCTTGTATATGGACTGCACGATAGAGTAGTGATGATGTCTTGTATATGGACTGGACGATAGGGTAGTGATGTCTTGTATATGGACTGGACGATAGGGTAGTGATGATGTCTTGTATATGGGCTGGACGATATGGTAGTGATGATGTCTTGTATACGGACTGGACGATAGAGTAGTGATGATGTCTTGTATATGGACTGGACGATAGAGTAGTGTTGATGTCTTGTGTATGGACTGGACGATATGGTAGTGATGATGTCTTGTATATGGACTGGACGATAGAGTAGTGATGATGTCTTGTATATATGGACTGGACGATATGGTAGTGATGTCTTGTATATGGACTGGACGATAGGGTAGTGATGATGTCTTGTATATGGACTGGACGATATGGAAGTGATGATGTCTTGTATATGGACTGGACGATAGAGTAGTGATGATGTCTTGTATATGGACTGGACGATAGGGTAGTGATGATGTCTTATATATGGACTGGACGATATGGTAGTGATGATGTTTTGTGTAAGGATTGAACGACTGGGCCGTCATGATGTCTTGTATATGAACTGGACAATGGTGTCGTCATAATGTCTTGTATATGGATTAGACGATATGGTCGCTATCCTGTCTTGTATATGGATTAGATGATAGGATCGTCCTGACGTCTTGTATAAAATTTAGACGATAGGTGCTTGATGATGTCTTGTATAAGGATTGAACGATAGGGTCTCCATGATGTCTTGTATATGGACTGGACGATATGGTAGTGATGATGTCTTGTATATGGACTGGACGATAGAGTAGTGATGATGTCTTGTATATGGACTGGACGATAGGGTAGTGATGATGTCTTGTATATGGACTGGACGATAGGGTAGTGATGATGTCTTGTATATGGACTGGACGATATGGTAGTGATGATGTCTTGTATACGGACTGGACGATAGAGTAGTGATGATGTCTTGTATATGGACTGGACGATAGAGTAGTGTTGATGTCTTGTATATGGACTGGACGATATGGTAGTGATGATGTCTTGTATATGGACTGGACGATAGAGTAGTGATGATGTCTTGTATATATGGACTGGATGATAGGGTAGTGATGTCTTGTATATGGACTGGACGATAGGGTAGTGATGATGTCTTGTATATGGACTGGACGATATGGAAGTGATGATGTCTTGTATATGGACTGGACGATAGAGTAGTGATGATGTCTTGTATATGGACTGGACGATAGGGTAGTGATGATGTCTTATATATGGACTGGACGATATGGTAGTGATGATGTTTTGTGTAAGGATTGAACGACTGGGCCGTCATGATGTCTTGTATATGAACTGGACAATGGTGTCGTCATAATGTCTTGTATATGGATTAGACGATATGGTCGCTATCCTGTCTTGTATATGGATTAGATGATAGGATCGTCCTGACGTCTTGTATAAAATTTAGACGATAGGTGCTTGATGATGTCTTGTATAAGGATTGAACGATAGGGTCTCCATGATGTCTTGTATATGGATTGGGCGATAGGGTCGTCATGATGTCTTGTATAAGGATTGACAAATAGGGTCATCATGATGTCTTGTATAGGACTTAGAAAATAAGTTCGTCATGATGTCTTGTATAAGGATTGAACGATAAGGTCTTCATAATGTCTAATGTATGGACTGGGCGATAGGGTCGTGATAATGTCTTGCATATGGATTAGAAGATAGGTTCTTCATGATGTCTTGTAAATGGATTGAATGATACGTTCGTCATGGTGTCTTGTATAAGGATTGAACGATAGTGTCGTCACAATGTCTTGTATAAGGATTGAACGATAGGGTCATCATAATGTATTGTGTATGGACTGGACGATAGGATCTTGATGTCTTGTATAAAGATTAGAAGATAGGTTCGTCATGCTGTCTTGTATATGGATTGGACGATAGGGTCGTCATGATGTATTGTATATGGATTAGAAGATAGGTTCGTCATGAGGTCTTGTATATGGATTGAACGATGCGTTCGTCATGCTGTCTTGTATATGGATTGGACGATAGGGTCGTCATGATGTCTTGTATATGGATTGAACGATGCGTTCGTCATGCTGTCTTGTATACGGATTGAACGATAGTGTCGTCACAATGTCTTGTATAAGGATTGAACGATAGTGTCGTCACAATGTCTTGTATAAGGATTGAACGATAGGGTGCCTTGTGTATGGACTGGACGATAGGATCTTGATGATGTCTTGTATAAAGATTAGAAGATAGGTTCGTCATGATGTCTTGTAAATGGATTGAATGATACGTTCGTCATGGTGTCTTGTATAAGGATTGAACGATAGTGTCGTCACAATGTCTTGTATAAGGATTGAACGATAGGGTCATCATAATGTATTGTGTATGGACTGGACGATAGGATCTTGATGTCTTGTATAAAGATTAGAAGATAGGTTCGTCATGCTGTCTTGTATATGGATTGGACGATAGGGTCGTCATGATGTATTGTATATGGATTAGAAGATAGGTTCGTCATGAGGTCTTGTATATGGATTGAACGATGCGTTCGTCATGCTGTCTTGTATATGGATTGGACGATAGGGTCGTCATGATGTCTTGTATATGGATTGAACGATGCGTTCGTCATGCTGTCTTGTATACGGATTGAACGATAGTGTCGTCACAATGTCTTGTATAAGGATTGAACGATAGTGTCGTCACAATGTCTTGTATAAGGATTGAACGATAGGGTGCCTTGTGTATGGACTGGACGATAGGATCTTGATGATGTCTTGTATAAAGATTAGAAGATAGGTTCGTCATGATGTCTTGTATATGGATTGAACGATGCGTTCGTCATGCTGTCTTGTATATGGATTGGATGATAGGGTCGTCATAATGTCTTGTGTATGGACTGGACGATAGGGTCGTGATGATGTCTTGTATATGGATTGGACGATAGGTTCGTCATGATGTCTTGTATGTGGATTGAACGATGCGTTCGTCATGCTGTCTTGTATATGGATTGGACGATAGGGTCGTCATAATGTCTTGTATATGGATTGGACGATAGGTTCGTCATGATGTCTTGTATGTGGATTGAACGATGCGTTCGTCATGCTGTCTTGTATATGGATTGGACGATAGGGTCGTCATAATGTCTTGTGTATGGACTGGACGATAGGGTCGTGATGATGTCTTGTATATGAATTAGAAGATGGGTTCGTCATGATGTCTTGTATATGGATTAGAAGATAGGTTCGTCATGAGGTCTTGTATATGGATTGAACAATATGGTCGCCATTTTGTACTGTGTATGGACTAGACGATAGGGTCGTGAGGTCTTGTATATGGATTGGACGATACGTTCCTCGTGCTGTCTTGTATATGGATTGGACGATAGTATCGTCATAATGTCTTGTGTATGGACTGGTTGATACGGTTGTGATGATGTCTTGTATATGGATCAGAAGATATGTTCGTCATAATGCCTTGTATAAGAATTGAACGATAGGGTCGTCATAATGTCTTGTGTATGGACTGAACGATAGGGTCGTGGTGATGTCTTGTATATGGATTAGAAGATAGGTTCTTCATGATGTCTTGTATATGGATTGGACGAAACGTTCGTCGTGCGGTCTTCTATCTGGATTGGACGATAGGGTCGTCATAATGTCTTGTGTATGGACGGGACGATAGGATCGTGATGATGTCGTGTAGGTGGGTTAGAAGATAGATTCATCATGATATCTTGAATATGGATTAGACTATTGGGCCGTCATGATGTCTTGTATAAGGATTGAACGATACGATCGTCATAATGTCTTGTATATGGACTGGGCAATGGGGTCGTGATGATGTTTTGTATATGGATTGGATGATAGGGTCGTGATGATGTCTTGCCGGTATTATTTTACAGTACTTTTCGTTTCTCTATTTCAGAAAACCGGCTTGTGTTTCTTGATACTTTTAGGCTGCGAAACAGAGTCAATCATCGTTGTTGGTCCCTTACTTAGTGAGTCACTCACTCACACATTTACCTGTCAATTCCGACATTCAGGAACCAACCGTCGTCCTTTCTTGCATCCATATTCGAAGGCAACATTAACACAAAACTATTTTGTATATGGATTGAACGATAGGTTCGTCGTGATGTCTTGTATATGGATTAGACGATATGGTCGCCATGCTTTTTTGTATATGGATTAGACTATATAATCGTCATGATATCTTGTATAAGGATTAGACGAAAGGCTCTTCATGATGCCTTGTATAAGGATTGAACGATAGGGTCGTCGTGATGTCTTGTATATGGACGACGATAGGGTCGTCATGATGTCTTGTATAAGGATTGACAGATACGGTCGTCATGATGCCTTGTAAATGAAGTGGACGATAGGGTCGAAATGATGTCTTGTATATGGATTAGAAGATATATTCGTCATGATGTCTTGTATAAGGATTGAAGGATAGGGTCGTCACAATGTCTTGTGTATGGACTGGACGATGGGGTCGTGATGATGTTTTGTATAAGGATTAACATATACGGTAGTCATGATGTCTTGTAAATGAACTGGACGATAGGGTCGTGATGATGTCTTGTATCTGGATTATAAGATAGGTTCGTCATGATGTCTTGTATCTGGATTGGACGATAGAGTCGCCATAATGTCTTGTGTAAGAACTGGACGATAGAGTCGTGATTATGGCTTGTATAAGGATTGAAGGGTAGGTTGGTCATAATGTCTTGTATATGGATTTGACGATACTTTCGTCATAATGTCTTGTATAAGGATTGAACGATATGGGCGTCATAATGTCTGGCCTATGGACTGGACGATTAGGTCGTGATGAAGTCTTGTATATGGATTATAAGATAGGTTCGTCATGATGTTTTGTATATGGATTTGACGATACGTTCGTCATAATGTCTTGTATAAGGATTGAACGATATGGGCGTCATAATGTCTGGCCTATGGACTGGACGATGAGGTCGTTATGATGTCTTGTATATGGATTAGAGGATAGGTTCGTCATGATTTCTTGTATATGGATTGGACGATACGTTCGTCATGATGTAATGTATATGGGTTAGAAGATATGTTCGCCATGAAGTCCTGCACAAGAATTGAACGACAGGGTCATTTAATGTCTTGTATTTGGATTGGACGATAGGGTCGTGATGATGTCTTGCATATGGATTGGGCGATACGTTCGTCATGCCGTCTTGTGCATGGATTGGACGATAGGGTCGTGATAATGTCTTGTATATGGATTGGACGATAGGGTCGTCATGATGTCTTGTATGAGAATTGAACGATAGGGTCGTCATAATTCCTTGTATATGGACTGGGCGATAGGTTCTTGATGATGTCTTGTATATGGATTAAAAGATATGTCTTGCCGGTATTATTTTAAAGTACTGGTCGTTTCTGTATTTCAAAAAACCAGCGTGTGTTTCTTGATATTTTCAGGCTGCGAAACAGAGTCAATCATCGCCGTTTGTCCCTTACTTAGTGAGTCACTCACTCACATATTTAAGTGTCAACTTCGACATTCAGGAACCAATCATCGTACTTTTGCATCCATATTCGAAGACAATATTAACACAAAACTATTTTGAGACTTTCAAGCTTTGTAATAAGATACATGGTTGCTGATCGAAGGATTAGTGTTCTGTATTCCAAACTATTGTGTTTTTCAAAAGAAGATTGCAGTCTAATAATCTCCAATAAAATAAAGTTTTTTAGCAGGTGGCGATTTTGATTTTAATTACCGGATTTTTTAAAGCTTCATTCATTGGAATGTAACAGCTTTTACTGAATAAAATGGTTATATAAATGGGAAATACATCAAAATGTGTTTTTTTCAAGGCTTTTCTGTTTTTCTTTGTTACAGGTCACATGCAATGACCGTCCATATTTTCACGGAAAACAAGACGACATATACCACTATTACCGAGGCATTAACATTATTCCTCATTGATAGCATTGTTAATTATCACCAAGGTTTGTACATTTAATCTAAGAGCATGGCTTTATTTTGGGGCCTTTTAAAATGTCAACTTACAAAATACTCCTTTCCGTAAAAGGAGGTAAGTGCATTTGAATGGTTATGTCTTTCTTACAAATGATCCAATTTCTCTTAGCATTATCGTATATTGCTCGGAATTAATAACGGCTTCATTAATTACCAGATTTCGCCTTGGTATTTCACCGCCTGATGTCACTTGAGGACCATATCAAGATACCAAATAAATATCAAATATTCAGTTCCAAAGGGTTTTATATGTAAATAGAAGAGCAATATATCTTTGTTATGAATGGCGCAATCTGTTTAAATATTATTATATCTTGATCAGCAAAACAGGAATTTCATTTATTGTTGTGTTTTTGGGGTTTTTTTTTGCAGCTCAAATATATATATGAGGGCTGGGAAATATTACTGTTAACTAGAGGCTAACTTAGAGGAACTGTTTCTGGACAAGAATTATTATTAAAAACTTCCAGATCTACTGTATGTATTCCACATTCCACATGAACATTGATCAATGATTTAAAAAGAATTGACTTATTTAAAATTAAGAATTAAAAAGACTTACCAGAAATTATCTAGCGATTCTCGTAAAAATTGGGACATTATTTCCCTTGCTGAATCTAATTTATGTGTTCAAGGGTTTCCAAATCCCAGCTCACCATATTAGACCTATACCAAATGTACTGGTATAATTCTCCTCTCCAAGGATGATAGTTAAATTCAAAATGGCGGGTATGTTCCGGCATCGAGAACTCTAGAATTTTGTATACTTTTTTTTTATATAAATCAGGGTATTTTTACATGTTAATCACAATTGACGTTTACTAGACCATAGGGTATCATCCCGTGCATGCTCCTTTTTAGCAGATTTGTGTGATTAAACATGGAAAGAACCCTGGATCAATTCAAAATGGCGACCATAGAATGTTATGGTTTTCATCTAATCGGGGTAATTTTAAGCCTAATTTTACACATTCAGTAAAATTGAGCTACAAAAATTAACTGCATATTTTTTCAGGCCCAATTGTTTCTAAATAAAGTTGTTTTTTGGTTAAACAAATATTTTCTTGATCACCATGTTCTAAAGTACTAGAAAATATATACGTTAGATCTGTAGATGGGTGGAGCGGGGTGCAAGTTGAGTCCTTGCAGCTCACGGACTAGAATATCAACCTGACTGTTCAATGAAGCGGTTTCGTTCAGTCCAGACGTTCCATGCAAGTACGCGATTCTCGAGTTCAGGTAGACGGTGGCATATTTGAGTAGGCTATCTTTAGGAGAAATTGATCAACTGTCAGAGTGATTAAATTACAGGCTAACGTACATTTCCACATACGCGGTGTCTTTGATAATCCGATTGGTCCCTTATAAAAATGTGATAAATCATCTCGACAATGTCAGTGAAACGAGCCGCCATTAACTCCCGATCCTGCCCAGTTCAGAGTTCACGCGCATTATAGATTTCCTTTAATAATGCCCCCGAACACATTCAGGCGTTGTCGTGCGACAGAATTATACCTTTCCGGTGTGCATTTTGACCCAAATTTGCACATATATTTTGTATATACAATCAGAAGCAAATGAACTAAAAGTCTGCATCATTAGGTTAAATTATAGCTAGAAATATGCATTGGACGCCCCTTCCCTACTTAAAAGACACGATATGACCGGTAGTTGCGCAGTAAGATTGGTATGAGTCGTGTTGGCGACTATCGTCTGGCTACAATTACTGCCCGCATTCGAATGCTCTAGCACAGATCCGAAGACCTGGAACACGTGGGTTTGTTACGATGGGACTATAATCACGCACATATGCAGCTCCCTACGCAAATAGATTCGTTGAGAACGGCGAGGAAATCAAGAATCTAACTTCTTTTTTTGGTGTAAGCTATTTATTAAATACTTTTGGTATATATTTGGTTGATGAAACAAATGCTTTTAGCGGAAAGAAGGAAGGTATACATGTATATTGCGGAGCAATCTCAACGCTGAGAGCGTGTTCACGATATTTTCAATTGCGGGCAGTGCTTGTAGCCAGACGATAGTCGTTCAGCTGACATGCGCTCTTCGGAGTTTGGTGTTGGCGCAGATTCAAGCAAAAATTGAGTGACGCATCACGGGAGATGAGCTGATGCAGGAATTCAAGTACTCAACCTATGAAACGTACATAATTAGTCACACCCATGCATCATACCCTTTGCAGTTTTTCTTGCGTATGTTGGGACTGTGCAAAAGTCTGATGGTGTAGGTTGTTTGACGAGTGCAAGTATATCGTCTGGTTAGTCTGATTTAATGATGCACACTTCTAGTTCATTATCTTCTGATACAATGCAATCTCAATATGAAGTTCACCGTTTGGATGACAGTGTTGTAGCATCACTCAACGCTACAGTTTTCATGTTTTGTTGAAACCTACTGATATTAGGATAAATCTGGCATTCAATTTGCGAGAATAATGGCATAAACAGAACTGGCGTGAGATATTCAATACTGTAAATAAATGCTAGGAGAAAAAAAATAGACTCATCACAAAGAATGAGACACTATAGTCTGTCCATTTTAATTAGTCGTCTACTTTGGAGCTTGTAAATAATCAGCAGTTAACTCTGCATTAATTTCCTTTTTTGCAGCTTGTAGAACAAACAAAACTCTACAAAATGACTACCATTTCTATGTGATATCGATAATATATCCCGCTTGAATCAACTTTTCAATTATCTCCATATAAAACTCCAGTACAGTTGTTTCATTTACCGGGCCTCAATTACATAGAGAGACGTCATAATGTATTCATGCTCATTGGCACAAAGGTCATTGCTGCCATATAAGGTAATAACAGGCAGTCTCTCTGTGTGTCGCTATATCCCATGCCCAGTGAAATTGCCGAATGATGAACCGCACACACCTCCATGGCCGTAAACGGCATTGTTGACCTTTGTGCTGGACAACACGAATACATTATGACGTCTCCCTATGTAATTGAGTCCCGGTAAATAAAACAGCTGTACTGGAGTTTTATATGGAGAGAATTACAAAGTTATTTCAAGAGTGATATGTTATCGATATCACGAAGAAATGGTAGTCATTTTGTAGAGTTTCGTTTGTTCTACACAATGCAAAAAAGAGAATTAATGCAGAGTTAACTGCTGATTATTTACAAGCTCCAAAGTAGACGACTAATTAAAATGGACAGACTATAGTAAGTAAAATTCTGTCATTACTTAAACTGAAAGGCCATATTTGAAACTTGGTTGTTCTCTGCATGCATGGTGTTCAAATGACAAAACATGATTGAGACACTTTATAATATTTCTCAAGAATTTTTGCCATTGATGAAGATTTGACCTCACAACGTCAGGGTACAGAAAACAGTTTCCGCGTGAGGCCCTCAATTGGATATGGTTTGTGACAACTCTCTCTAATCATAATAAAGAATAGTGTGACCATCGACATAACTGTATATGAAAAAGTCGAAAGAATTTCATCTACAAACTGGTGTATAGAAAGGCCCTTCTTATCAATGTTATGACAAACTGGACCTAGAATTAATTGACAAATCACCCCTACCCCAAGCATGAAAATTACGAAACATACCGAGTCCGAGCCTTGGAATTGTGTGACGTCCCCATCGTCCCCACCGTCCCCACAGCGCATGCTCCATTTCGCAGGCTCCATTATCCATCCCTACCTCCAATAGCGGAAGTTGACCTATACTACGTTGCTATGACGTAAAGGGGAACCCCACGTACGCACGGTTCAGTTTGAATCCAGCCGAACGACTCGTTCAGTGTCGCACATTAGCGAACTACTTTTCATATGCTCTGTCCAGATAAACAGGGAAAATGATCTCCAGATAATTCTTTTTAACGCTAGGTCAACAGTATTATGCAGACTTGAAAAGTAATCAAAATGTTCGACAAACATCTATTTTACTATATATGATGTCACTTCCGGCGATGTGCGCGAAGGCCCCGAACCCGGTCCAAAAATCTGCCTGCATGGCTGGGGTATTATTAGACCCCCAGCGAGGTGGTTGTGACGTCCCAAACCATGATTGACAATTACATGTTCGAAGAGAAAGTCTGGAAGATTAAAAACACTGTTTGGATAGTTCGTCGCCAGCTCGTTATCATCACTATTTACACCGAATGTTAACAATTTAGAAAACGGCTCATCCACGAGGGTGCCCAGCGTTACCTGCCATGATATGGTTTTCCTCGCAAATAGAAGAAAAACTACATAATCCTACAGCTTCTTATTAGAGATTTAACTTTTAAGTGTACTCTTTATAACAAAATCTAAAAAGAAAACAAATTCCCAAGTTCAATTAATATCAGTCCCTGATTTTTTAGTGCGACTGCCGTGAAGACCAGTCATTTGATTATTGACTCGAAATTTCTCTGCAGCCGACAGCAGCCTCCCGAATGGCGGATCTGACGCTCAGATTCGGACTGAAATTTGAACGGGATTACAGACCACAAACCCTTAAAAACAGCCTTACTTAAAATGAAGTAAATCGGCTGCTCACGCCTTGACAAAACTCTATTCCCCAATATTCGCCACCAAAAATGACCCACCACGCCAAGTAGCTTAACTTTTCCGCTCAAACATATTAAAAACAAATTCAGCATACATTCTCCACCAGCTACGGCTTCCAGATATTAGGCCATTCCGCCCCGACACAATCACAGCGAATATGGTAGGTAGGCAATCAAACTGGCCCCGAATTTTCTGTATTAAAATTTTAATAGTTTTTTTGGATATTTTTCAGTGTTGAGTATTATAGAAACACTATAAAATATATAACAAACCAGTTCTCGACCAGTCGGGTACAATGAGCAGTTAAATTTCACCGGACGTCAAGTCCTGATTATAGCCTTATCCCCCCAAATATCAATGGTGATTTCAGACCGACAGTATATCAATGACTGATTATTGCAGGTACATTACCGCACGAGACTGTTCAACTTTTACAAGTTGAACTAAGGTAATGCAAGGGGGAGAACTCTGGGTGGTTATTCTCAAAGCGGAGTTGGTCATGGATTGTTGTGACTCTTTTGTTGCAGGCCATCGCTGTAGAGAGTCAATTAACACACTGAAATTCTGAATAGACATACAGATATTCCTCAAGGGTTATATTCAACAGTGAACGAGTATAGGTGCTGTCCTTGAAAGAATCCCAGCGATCCTGGAATTATTGCCCCGACCACCCCGACCATGGTCGGGGCAATAATTCCAGGATCGCTGATTACCGTCTACTAGGGTCGGGGCAATGTCACAGCGTCTGAATGTATAGTCAATCATGCTGGACGAGTTCGAGTTATATTGTTATGCTGTACTAAACACCACTGGCATCACGTAATTCAAGATTTACAAACTATCTAGACCTACACCTTTTCAGAGCGAATTGAACCATAATTCATACCGTATGTATTGTAACTTACATATATTTGGGTCTAACAGCGCCATCGACTGTACACTTATTAAATGTCCAGTTGGCGCTGCTGACCATCATATTTAACCGTCAGCATTATTATTAAAATGTGCAGATGGCGCGGCTGACCTGTAATATTCAACCGCCAGCAGCGCCATCTGTACATTTTAAGTATACAGTCGAATAAATCTATAGTCCTATAATCACCATTCAGTCTTGGAATCTCGTCGATAAAGCTACGACTCAATGACCTGATGATGTTGCATGTCCACCAGTCACTGACTGACGATCTAGACCTGAAAAAGGCAGTTAATCAATTTGTCGATCAATATTTGGTAATTTCTGAATATCTCGAAACAGAGCACACCGCCGGATTTCTTGTGCGCGATGATGACGGGAATCTTGAAGTGGAACGTGATTTTCAGTGATAAATAGACTTTGTAAATGTTTTAATTGAACCCACATTTTCAACATTTTATCGAGCATTAATTAATATGGTATTTTATGTGCCGGAAATAGCTCAGAATGAATCTCCTACGATCTATCTGCAATACATCATCTTTTAGGAAGAAATGCTAAACAATTTTCATCGACACCATTCGATTGATGTTCCTGATGTTCAGTTGTTATCACTGATTTTTTTTTATCAAAATGGCTGAACGGCACATGTTTTCGGACCGGAAGTGAACCATACCGCAATCCGGTGAGATCCGTCCACGAGCACCACAGTGAAGAATTATCAGTATGAAGGGATATTTGATGGACAGGACCCAGTGATAAATTAGTTTGGCCTCGACTCGCGACAAACAGGCCCCTCCAGAAGAAATCCAAACTTTGTATAACATTAAACAGTTTAATAGTGGTAGGTCAAGGTGTGAGTCGACGGATGGATTAGAGAGGACATCAATTTATCCTGGAGCAACTGGAATGTTTCAAAGCCCACTCAGCTTAGCACCATTTCATTTTGTGTCTGACATAACGCACTACTGCAAATACATTTATCTGAATCTGACATCTGAAAAAAATGTAAATATACTACCGGTATATCAAATTATTTTCGTCCTTTTTTTCTCTATTCCTTCATTTCTCTGTTCATGAAGCACATAAAAAATAGCATAGACCGATCTCTGGTAGAACGCTAACGACCGTTTGAATACCACACCCTATACAGCAAGATTATTATGGTGGTCATGTAAAAATTCATAATCAAAGCTGCAAACCGGTTCGGGAAAATTTTCAAACTTGAGCACGTAATGTCTGGGGAAATTAGGTTCGCCAGTCAGACTTGAACACTGTCAGACGCTCTCGTTGTACAGTTCCTGTTCTGGGTTATGAAGAGCCCAGTTTGTAACACTCTCGCTGTAGCGTCTTTGCTCGTGGAGTCGGCGTTCGTTACTATATTAATATACTCTCATACTCCATGGTATACATTTTCGGAGCAGTTATATATCTCGTAATAGTATTGACATTTTTGTTGCCTACTGAACCAAAATAAACTCACCGGAAGCTGTCCAACACGCAAGGTATTTTGGGGGATCGATGAAGAGTAAATGTTAGACTAGTATTGTACCATCCTACGGAGGGCCAATTACTGGTTGATGCAGCAACATTTACCTAGTTAGACGGCAGATTTTGAGATCGAAAACGACGAGGTCACATGAGACAGTCATGTGGTTGTGTATGAAGATTGAGATGGCTTCTATAGATAATGATCCAATGAGAATGCTCGTCTTAATTTAAATGGTGCGGGTCGAATGACCAATCGCTGGGGGGAGACAGCTGAAACAATATGCTGACATTATCTGTTAATATCTTGATTTAACAGCGAGTCCTACAGTCTGGATCGAACCTGTCCAGAACGCAAGGCATTATTGGGAGATCACTTTTTGACTTACCTTTTTTGTTGAGCCTTGATCTACCTACATCAGAAATCTAGCATTGTTCCAACACATAATATCATTAATCTATTCGAAATCTTAGGCAGCTGAACAGGTCTCTTGAAAATGTTGTGCTTCTGCATCGAGTGCCATGACGAAACACGTCAAGACATACCGGTTGATACAAGTCTATGCAGCCCCCAAAGTTGGATATTGTCCGATCTTTCCACAACCGCAGCTTCTGTTCGCACTGAGTACATATGGTGAACATACCTTTACGCACAGCACGATCGGAAGTGTTTCACAGAGCTCAAATCTGAGGGTGAAGGATTGTGAGTTCTGTTTCTAAAGAACTGGATTTGATAAAAACACAATATCATGCGACTGTACATGTGTTTCAGGTGGGGAAAATAATAACACAATTCAATTAGCCTGCCACCTCCCTCATGTAATACAACTTCAAATTAATTGGCAAAGCTGGGAGAGCAAGCCTGTATGCTCTCATTTGGTGTATCTTGTTACATACAGGACTTCAAATTATTGCGGCAGGATAATTGATCACCTGTCATGTAGATGAATGGTTGCACAATTCATTAAGTGATTGAAAGAGGGACAAAACGTCATCAGGGTTCATGTCGATTGTCAAAGAAATATTCACAGAATCATTACGTTTCTAAGATTGACAATAGACCTAAACCCTGGTGACGTTTTATCCCTCTCAGTCACGTGATGATTTGTGCATCCAATCATCTATATGACACGTGCTCAATTATCCTGAACGCTAACATCGCTTATGTAACATGACACTAATTTAGGGAATAACTTTGTTGTATTTTAGTATTTGCGGAAGTTAATGCTGGTTTTACTGCAACAAATTAAGTTTTACAGACGACGCGTCAGTGGAATCTGTAAAATGGATATTTGCGGCAATAAAACCAGCATTAAGGTCCGCAAATACTAAAATACAACATGGTTTTTCACATTCTAATTCCACTTCTTCTTTTCCTAAGTAATGTAATGTTTACTTTAGAAATTGGTGCGTATTTATCCACATTCGATGTAATATAAAACATGCTCGCTCATGCAGTTGTAATACTCAGGGATGCCTTGGAGCCCAGGTGTTCGCCAGGTGTTCATGAAACATGAACATCGAGCATTGGGAGATTCCATTTCACAAGTCGGGTGAGGAAAGGGCAATCTAATTAAAATTAAATCCTATCTGCTCTCCCATTTGGATATGTCGCTTGAAGGATCTAATAGGCTTGCAGTAACTCGAGTGTCAACCAATCCTGAGAACGCTTCATTGTGCTTTGAAGGGAACATTAATGATAGAGAATTTTTGGTTGGCTCAACCGAATTAGACGACGCGCTGTGTTTTTTTGTCGCCGACGTCCCGACATTGTGGCGCCATAATACGGGGTAGATATATGGACCGACCTTTGGTGTAAACATTGGGGTAAATGGACACGGTGACCCTATCGCCCCTCCCCGACTGCACAAGTGGATTATTCCAGATGCAAGCATGATGTCATAATGCTATCAAATATTCATGGTATGGGCGCTCAGAACACCAAATTCAATTGAAATACGTAAGATCCTATATAGCTACATGTACGATTGAGCAGCATTGACATGATATTAATTTATTAAGATTGAGGAAAGGGACGTCTGCTTTCATACAAGTAACAATTGGATAAAACCAACAAATAAATTACAAGATGAAATTTCTTTCTCAAGTTTGACTTGTTTCAATTGTAAAATTGATTAGCAAAGCGACACAAATATATATATATCCGAGGTAATTTCCACACAGCTGACTCAGCTGACAGTATCACTTCCCATTTGAGAGACAACATACACTCGTCCACTGATACTGGCACGATGCCAACCGAGACGGTACCTTCGTGCCAATGTCAGTGGACGAGTTTTTCCAACAAATGGGAGAAAAGATGTCAAAGTTTGCCATATTATTTCAACCTTTTATTATAATCTTTGTTGACAATCCATTTGAGTAGTGCAATAAAATAGAGACAATGTTTTCATAGGCGTGCTCAATGGTTATTTTACGCACAGTTAGTTTGGGAAAGTTTATAAATTTTAGGGCGGGTTTCGCCCTTGCCCTAAAATATGAACTTTCTCAAACTAACTGTGCTTAAAATAACCATTGAGCACGCCTATGAAATCATTGTTTCTTAATTTTACGGTCGCAAATATTTTCAGCTAACTGATCGGGT